>VZSC01006643.1:195014-262234 GCA_013398225.1 Steatornis caripensis
TGGCAGCACAGCCTTCCGGTGAGTCAGCCGCTCCCCCCAGCTTTGTATGGTCAGCAAACTTGCTGAGGGTACACTCTGTCCCTTCATCCAGGTGGCTGATGAATATGTTGAACAGGACTGGACCCAGTACTGACCCCTGGGGAACACCACTAGTCACAGGCCTCCAACTAGACTCTGCGCTACTGATTACAACCCTCTGAGCTCTGCCATTCAGCCAGTCAAATGTGCTGAAAAGGTTTGTGCAGTAGGTATCATTTCAGACAGGAACTCAATTGGACACTGAGGCCAAGAATGGAAGGGCTTGCAATGTGGATGTAGGTGGTGCATCTGTACTAGCTCCTGTGAAATCTGGGGATGTAGTAGTATTGCACTGGCATGTCTGCATTGCTGTTGAAACACTTCTTCCCCAAAACTGACAATGGGTTGTATCAGTATTGCCAAATCAAGATAAAGATAGCTTAGGGGTGCTCCCAAAAGTTTCAGTGGTGCATTATCTCTTCTCCACAGAATATCTAGGGACTCATGCTTAGAGAATCACAGCAAACTTTTGTTCTCAGAGAAAAGGAAAGAATTAGTTCTGTCAACAGCAAAGGCATTGCTGTGGTCAGGCTTACAGTGAAAGTCAGAAACAAGACATCTCTGGTCACTGCAACCTAGAAAGTAAAACTTTCATCCAGTTATGTTGTCCATACTTAGCAAGTCTTTGAAATGCTTTTGAATGTTAATTATACTGTAACAAACCTGTCAGGCCCTGGGTTCTAGATGGCATCTAAATTAGGACCTTAGTAAACCAAAAACATCCGCAATGAAACTTGAAATGATGCCATGATTTCAGTGGATCAGGCAGAGAGTTAAGATCAATGAAAATCAAATTGTGTTGCTACTACATAGGCGAGTTACCTACAGATGAGGTATCTCAATGGCTCCCAATGGCTTGGCAGCACGTCCCACACTGCTTTCAGCTGACCAGAAGCACAGCAAGGGGCACAGCACCCCAGGGCAGAGGAGATGACCGTCGGGTAGGGATATGCCTCCCACGCCGAGTCATAGATTACAACAGTCCCATTCAGCTGTAACACAGTTGAGGTGGAGCAGTAATGCAACGGCCCTGGACAACACAGTGAGGATAAAAACCTCAAAATGCTATTTGACTGCAGCGAGGTGCTGCCATCTAGCACCCTCTGAAAGTTTTTTCCTCTGCCATTTTATTTGTCAGGAATTATCAGAAAAAGTACTCCTCTCAAAATTTTGAGTGCTTTTCCAGCTCCTGATACCTACTGGGGGCGTATGAAAGCAAAGGTGCCAATGTCTCAGGCAATGTGGATTTCCATGCCCTCTAACATCCACTTTTACCCTTTTCCATAAATACAGTTTGAGGGAAATAAATGCTGATTTTACATTTTCAGAGGTGGTGTATGCATAGGTACTTAGCTTTAGTCTACCATATTTGAAAATGTTGATCCAAACTGTAAAGGAAATATAACACTCATAGAGCAAGAAACATTGTGTATTAAACATTGTTTTGTTTCTTTTACCATTTACAAATCAAACTGTAATGTTAAAAATCTTTACGAAAACAAATTAAAAATCATTAAGAGGGGCTGAAGACTTTCTTTCATAAAGGATCTTGAAATTTTTGAAACCTGAATATTCAACTTGTGACCAAAGAATGCTAGACAAGTGATAAAAATTCAGCAAAAGAAATCTAGACCTACAATTAGTCTAAATTTGACTCACCCAAGAGTTTAACTTTAACAAAAAACTGTTGTTTCAGTGTTGTTTTAGGGGTTTTTTTCAAAAGAAATTTAAGCAGATCGTCTGATTATGTCAGGATTTTATCATTTCCTCTGTAACAGTATTTTGGCAGAACTGATGTGATATTGTGAAATATCACTTTGATAGGACTGCTTTTTTTTAATTCAGAATGTTCTGTCAGGTTTTTTCAAGCACTTTGGATGTGACTAACTTTCATAATGCATTTTCTTCCTGACTACCTGCTTTTTATAATCGTTATGATATGCAAGCTGATTTCACAGGCAGAATGTAGAAACCTGGCCTCACAGACAGGCAAGAGGAAAATCAATTACTGTCTTCAGTAGGGCAAGTTTTTTCCACCTACGGTTCCTGGAGCTATCTCATTCTTGGACAGGCAATTTAATTACTTGTTTTAAGGATGTTGTTTTTTCCCTGTAGAGCAGCTTTTTCAATTCTACATAGATTAGAAAGAGAAGAGTAATTTTTGAAAGTAGAAAGGTTTTAACACTTTCTTGTACATTTAAAATGTGAATATTGTGGGTTTGTCTTAAGAGAGGAGCAGAAGTTCAAGGCAGTTGAAGCGATGCTGCATCCCAGTTGCCAAGCATTATGATGAGTGTTGAGTGATAGGAAATCTTTAGTTCTGTGTCCATATTTGATACAATCTTTTAAATAGGTTCCTACTTCTTGGCATGCAACAGTGAAATGTAAGCACTCGATAAAGTACTGGGCTAATCACTGTGGTATCCTGGAATAGTATTGTGGTACCAAAAAACTTCTCTGCCCAACAAGGCTGAGTTCCTGGTTACTATTGCTCATTGGTGCCCCGCACTGCCAGGGGTTAAGAAGAAACAGTGATGGAAAATGGCAAACAGGTCAGGCAACAGCTACCAAAATAACCGGCCTACAATGAGGGATTGGTGTATCTTGTTGACCATGACAATGGTCTTCAAAATCTTGTAGCTAATTCCCAGGCAAAGAGTATAGGTGTTTTTTCCACACCTTTCCACTGCTCCAGCAATTAAATTTGAATTTAGGTTATTAGCTACTATATTCAAAATGAAACTAGTGGGGTCAACTGAGAGTGTCTGAGATGAGATTTAGCTGAGGCTGAAGTAGTTTAATCAAAATTTTACCTTCATCTTAGTGTTTCAGTAAAAGGAAGGCTCTTTCTCCCGGGTATACCATGTGAAAATTTTGACTGCAGATTTATTTACAAGACTGCATAAAAATTGAGAAAAAGCTTGTTTTCTTATTTTTATTAATGTCATGGCAACAGAAATCAGTATAAATTTCAGATGGTGCAAATAAGGAGTTGCACAAGCATACTCTAGAGACTTTTCTTACGCTGAGTGGTGATTTATTTCTTAACTTTCTGTTCATTTATGTTGATTGGCAGTAAGTCTCCGGAGTCTGTTGTTTCTAATAAGGTGACCAGGACTCATACAAATTCAGAGAAAATACATGGTTTCTAAAACGAGGAAATGAGGGTTTTTATAACAGACAATTAAGCTAATCTTGCATCCCTGTTTTGTCAGTCCTTGATGAAATTGCTTGTTGTGATGCCAAACAGGACGTGAGTTGTGATTACGAACCTCTCTTCAGAGCTTGCCGGCTATGAGTCTGACTCTGATCATCATCCTCTCTTACAGAAATGTTGTACCTTCAAGAGATGATGGTGTCTTTTGTTTGCTGCACCAGCACTAGGAGGTAGGTTAGGCATCTGTATATAGTATATATTTTTATAGAATATCTCAAGCACCTGATCTAGCATATGAAAATGTTATGCAGAGCAGTGTTTCTAGCAAAGCTATTAAAAAAATCCAACAACTGAAGCACTGATAGGTTAAACAATTTGTCTATGTTATATAGGAAAATTGTAGGAGATTCAAGAACCACCTAGAATCCCCCCACACCCACAAAATTAACTTATTCACAGACAAGCCTCTAGAAAGGATTAATCGAAATGCTAGGTAGTGGAAACTGAACTCCAATGCTCTTGTTTCCTCTCTCCACATAATGAATACCTTGTTTACCTTTTCCTTCTTTCTCTACGTGGCTGAAAGTAGTGCACGCTAAATGTGTTGCAGCAGCCGTACCTTGCTCCTCGCAGGTACATACTGTTTGTTCTGCGTGCCTTTAGCAGCTGTCACAAATGCCCATTAGCAAGTGTTTATATGAAGTTGTTATTACTATTCAGTTAAAGATGTGACACATAACATCAAGGATGAACACTGACAAAAAAGCGAGCTCTCAGATACTGATTCAACAGGCTCAGGTCTGCTCATCTGGAACCCAGGGCGCCATGAGGTCAAGTACTTCCCCTTGTTCAACCACATACAATACTCCTGGCTGCTCTGTATTTTTAGTTTCAAGCATTTTCTGTGTTTGGTATTGGATTGTTCCACCAACAAACAAGGTATAAGAAAAGTTTTGAATTGAAGAACTGCCAGGAAGCTTTGTTGGAAAGCTTGCGGTGTTAACTCAGGTGCTGGTGTACTTGTTGCACTCAGTTTTGAATGGATGGCAATGGAAGATTTCAATTCGCAGTCAAAGATTTCTATAAGCAGGTGGAGGCGACACCTTCCTCAGGAAAAGGATGTGAAGTAGTAAAAATAAAGACAGAGAGTCAGCATGTAGCAGTGGGATTTTCTAAGGCGTTCTTTACAGGAGAAGTGTGTTGATGAGCAGCGTCTTGCCTGGCTGGTGGTGGGCCCTGGGGACAGTAAGAATATTAATGGCTGTGAGGGTCACTTTCAGTCTCAACGTTGATATTTGCATGAAGTTTAAGAAGAAAAGAAATTCTTCTCTGATCTTTTCCTTTTGCAGTTTTACTCAATGAATGAGTACACTTAGGTAGACAAGTCTTCCTCTGCTGTGCTGGTAACCCAGCCCTCAGAGTGATGGATTTGAACCTGAGAACCTCCAAGTGACATCAGTCACTGGGAAAGCTGTCACTGACTGTCTGCCTCCTTCAAGCTGACAACAATGCAGTCCATAAATAAAGTGCTCAGGCAAGTTTGGGTTGTTTACCTGATTAATTTAAAGTGCGTAATCCCTCTTTTTGACTTTTAGAAAGAAACATGGACAAATTTCTCATGAAGTTCTGAAGAGTGAGCTATAGCCCACACAGCTGTATCTTGCTCATTGCTATGGTATTTGAATATTTTATTGGACTCTATAATGGATGAAAGTCAGCTACTGAAGCTTGTGGGGTTTTTTCTCTACCTTCTGGAAAGATCAGGAGGCATCTGGATTCCTTTTTATAAAATAGAGTGGACACAGAGGAAATTACTGGAGCAGGAGGAAACATTTACAAATAGTGGCTATGTGACTTCTCAAGCCAAAAAGAAAAAAAAAAAGAAATAAAAAGAAAACATATTTTAATGGCAGGAAGTGGTTCTTCAGGGAACAACTCTCCCAAGCTCTTGTGCCATTTTTGGCCTTGATCACCTAAACAGAGCACAGCAGCTCGCAAAGCACCCGTGCGGATTGCTGGCTCCACAGGACACATGTGGGCGCGCTGCCAGTCGGCATGAGTGAGAAGGGAGAGACGGCACGTGCATGCCTCTGGGGAGGTGACGCCTCAGGAAAGGTAGGCATAGAAGACATCTGTAGAGGACCACAGATGGGTCGATCGTTTCTCTGGGAGGTCTAGAGAATATTTTTTCTTTCATTGCCGTTAGGTAGCATTGTCCCATGATTTTGTTATGGTTAGAAATAAAACCTAGTCTTGCACCAGGGCAGGTGCAGCACTGGCTGCTCTGGCTAGCAAGAGGCAAGGCGAGGTTGTACACCCACAACACGTCCTCTGAAACACAGAGGGTGCAGCCGGATGGTGTAAGAGCCAGCCCTGCCTTACCCACTGTGCTGGGGCCCCTTCGGTCTGTCCCACACGGGGCCTGTGGATGGACACAGCTTGCCTGGGGCCAGCCATTCCCATGGCTCTCCCCAGAAGCTGAGCACCATTTCAGCCCTTTCCACTGAAAACAACTGCAATGAAAAAGTGCAAATAGCTCAGCAGAAAGCCCAGAGCCTGGGTGTGCTCACAAGGGCAGTGTGAACTCACAGATGGGTAGGCTGCTAATCGCTTGGTAGAAACATTTCTTAATTATGCAACAAGCAGCCTTAAACAACCTCATAGAAAAAAACCAAAAACTTCTTCCCTCTTGATGCAATACCTTCTTAAAGAGGCAGACAAGCACCGAGAGGCATCAGAGACAGGCAGCCACTGTGAAGTCCTGTGGGCTTCACAGAGCGGCTGTGTTGTGAGGGGTAGGCCAAAAAGAATCATACACTGGAAAGCCAGGCATTTGGGGCAGGTTGGAGTGATTGCTGGTTACAGAGCAATGTGCTCATTTGCAGAGGGGAAGATGAAATGCATCAGGCAGGCAGGCTGCTGGCCAAGCAGGCAGGAGGAGGCTGTGACAAGCAAGGCAGAAGCAAAATGTGGCTAAAAGAGGAACTGGGAAGGAAAATCTACCCACAAGGAAACTTTTCTCAGCCGGCAGTGTGACAACACTCTCACTGCATGACAGCAGCTGTGCCGGCCATGGGCCAGCCCTGATGCCCTGGCTGGCTCGGGGTCCTCAGCAAACCCATCCCTGTCCCAGCATGGGCAGGCAGCAACGAGCCTCTGCAACTGGAAAGCACAGAGGTGGAGACATCAGGACACCAGAGCAGATGGGAGACCATGCACGCAGCGAAGCTGTGGAGATCCATGAGTCCCTGGAAGATGGTGCCATAGTGGAACTGAAGCATCATGTGCTGCTCCAGCGAAAGGCCTGCTTCTCATCTGCCATCTTCTGGCAGCAATCACTTTTGAAATGGATGGAAGTACCTGTGACATTTTTGGAAAATATTACAGTATTTTCTTGTTGCTTGGAGAGATGTGGCTGGAGATAAGAGCTGTGTCTAAAACAAATCATCCTGAACTGAAAAAAAGAAAAAATGAGACTTACATGCAAGCATTTGCACCGAAGGTACACAGACATGTGTGAAAAGCACCTAGATAAAGTGCCTGAGGGACAAGAACTATTTTCATGTGGGAAAGGAAGAGGTGGCATGAATAATGATATACTTCCAACTTAAGATTTTACAGCAGTGAGGCTTTAGGGAGGAGAGATACCATCTAAAAGTTGGCAGAATTTGTTTTCAAAACATGTATTTGTGGAAATCCTATACTTTGAACAAAAAAAAAAAAGAAGTGACAAAAGTCAGAATAAACCACTTTGTTTAGCAAAATAGCTGCATGATCCACCAAACCTTGTCTCGTGATGAGCCACGTGAAATCTATGCAGATAAGCCATCACCAGTGGCTATTTTCCCCTGCATCTCACTGACAAGGGGTGGGGAGGAGTGTGAATAATTAATACCCAAGGGAAAAGTAGGGGACATCTGTTGAAGTAATCCCTCATTACTCTCAAGTGGGTAATGATCAAATGAAATCAAATACGCTTTTGTACTCATATTCCTTCGGATAGCAGAATCTGGAGACAGTCCAAGCAGAAGTAGTAGAGGAGCTGCTAGGTGACCTGGTGGTGCAACATCCCACCCACCGCTGCATGCCTGGAGGGGTGGAGGAGGCGGGGCAGGGGGAGACCCTCTGCTGAGAACAGCCCGTGCACCACACTGCCGGTGGGCACAGAGGACAGACTCGTCCAATCAGGGTGAGTATTTAAGGGTGAAATTTTGTTAAGATTTTCACACGTAGTCTTTGGTTAAGCTAGAAGTAGGAGGCCAAAAATGGGTATTTGAAGGTTGGAAAAAATCACCTGTCATTTGTTCAGGAAACAGGTTATTCTGTGACTGTGCAAGAGAAGTTTCTGGGTGTGGTGTGACTTATCTTTTCCTGTTTCTCACTGCTATTCAGCGAGATGATGGCCTTTTAATTGTAGTCATTATCTTTACATGATAAACTTAGTTCTGGTGACAAGATGAATAATGTTGTAAGCAAGACCTCATTTTCCTCTCACTGGTTTTTTTGATTAAGTAACTTGTGTTAGCTATGGAGGAAAGCAAGGTACAACGTAAATATACCCTGTCCTTTTTATACAGCCTTTCAGTAATATTGTATTGTGCCAGGTAAGGACTTAATGTTAAGGTTTTCACATTATGTACAATGATATTGCAAAAAGCTTGTGTGTTTTGACAGAGATAATTTTACAATGATAAGCTGCAGTGTTAAAAAAAAAAAAACCACAAAGCAAAAAAACAGTGTACTTTCTCTTTCTTAGTCCTGATCACAATTTTTCAGGCAAAATTAGTTACACAAAAGTTTTCCTCTTAAATTTGTAATTACAATTCCATTGAAGTTTCAGAGCCTGGAAATATTTAGAGCACAGATGCCCTGGTTCAGTTGCTGTAAGCAAGTCTAAGCACAGTTCTGCACATCGGCCTGTCCCAAGCCACTGGTGCGGTATAAACATGTCCGTCCACACTCGCACCTCCAGCTCTCTAGAGAATGATTCTGAAAAAAGCTAAGACGGATGAACCAGAATTTAATGGTAGAAAAAGTTGTGTCTTTGTGGGTGACGGGGTTAGTGTCAGCGGTTAGAAACTTACACCCAGCTCACGCTTCACCGCACAGTTTGAGTAGGGCTGAAGGGCTGGGCCGGGCAGGAGGCACAAAGCTGAGGTATTCCTTCCTCCCATGCTGGAAACACACTTGTCTGGGGACTTTCTGAGACATTTGCTTTCAGCATTCACAGAAAATGTGACAAAACCTGAAAAAAACCCAGGTTCTGCTAGTATATGTTTGTGGAAGCAACAGACAAGGAGATTTCAAGGAGTTTTGCCACACATCCTTAAGACCTTGGGCCGAATTTTGTGTGGTGCGGGGGAACTGGTGGAGGCTGCATTCAGCTGGGGGTGGAAACAAGCTGTAGTGAGCCAACTTCTCTGTCCTTCCACTTTGCCTTGGTCATCTGGAGAGCCCAAGGCGAGCACTCCGGTTCCTGCACCCTGGGACCGCCTGGAGTATTGCTAGGCAGGGACGGATGCCCTGACTTGCGTGAGTGCCCTGCTGGGAACCACTCAGTTTACAAACAGGTAGACCTCAGGGTAAACCGGCAGCACTGGTGTTTGCTGGCATACGAAATACATGGAGAGGAGGAAAGAAATGGAAGTTCTGCCAAAGGTGAGGCGGCTGGGCACCCTCTGCATGGCGGCGTGCTGCCGCTCTCCCAGCACAACCCAACCACCTAAGGACCTGGACGCTGGTGTGCATCCCTACCTGGTTCACCCAGACTGCGCCTGCCAGTCTGCACCTGAGGGGAGTCAAGCTGATGCCGTTCTTCTTGGTAATTAACTCTTTTTAAAGAGTCAACATGGTAATCTCCTGTAGCCACAAATGGGAAACTCCCTCTTTGCAAATGACCTTGTAAAAGCAGCGTTTAGACTCTTCCCAGATAGAGCCCAGAGAAAGAAATATCCCCTGTACAACAAGGGTTTTTCATTTCTCCTTTGGGGAGGGGCTACCCTGTGTTCTGTCCGGGTGAGCTGCCACATATCTCGCCTGCCCTGTGGCAACACCGCACCTGGGATCCTGCCGGGAAGGACTACTGATGGGACACGCAACATTTGAACACAGCCTGAATTCAGGATGAGCTGGCTTTCAAAGAGGCTTGGAGCTGGACAAGGGAGACGCAGCAACCTGCCCCAGGACTCGGCGAGTGTAGGTGTGGTCATGCTGACCCGTAGTCACCACGAAGCCCCCAATAGCATAGAGGCTGATGGTAGTTGCTCTACTGCACATTTGTCATTTTTCATTTATTTTAATTAGAAAAATAAAAGCATCTGAATTGTTCATAAACTTTTTTTCCCCTGAATA
Source organism: Steatornis caripensis (assembly GCA_013398225.1). Taxonomy (NCBI): domain Eukaryota; kingdom Metazoa; phylum Chordata; class Aves; order Caprimulgiformes; family Steatornithidae; genus Steatornis; species Steatornis caripensis. The sequence goes on from VZSC01006643.1 coordinate 204,601, forward strand.
TAAACCAATCTGAGAGCTGTTTAATTCTCGCTTACATGACACTTTTCACTCTGATGATAGCAAATATAAGTCTAAATTCTTTTACTTGTGTCCCTATGTAAATCTTGGTACAAATATGTGATTTGCAGTTTCTTAAATTAATGCTTTCCTCTTGAAATCAGTGACCTGATGGAAGAAACCAGTAGCACATTGTTTTCTCTTATTTAATATAGGAAAAAATAATTTTTTTTATTGTGTTTGCAGTTTGCTTAGCCCTTGTACAACACAGCAATTGAGTAGAATTAAAAATAAAGAACATCACGTTTTCCAGACTGAGGGACCAAATGGTCCTTTCCTCAGCTTGCTGGAGCAGCTCAGTAGCCAGAGTATGGCAGTGGAGCTAGGTGGATGGTGCAGACACGTAGGAGTGGGGAACTTTTTGCATTGCCACATAATGCCAAAACTTGACGGTTGAACTCTAACCCAGCACCCTGTGTGTCATCCATTTGTTCTTCTGACATCTGACTTGTTTACAGCATGAACACTTCTCTCCCACATACAGGGATCGAAACTCCCCAAAGTCTAGCACCAGATGCCAGAAGATAGGGTGGTTTACACATTTTGATCAGAAGGTAGGGAAAAACATTCACTTGGTATGAAACTTTTTCAAGAGTTTGACTTCGCTTACTTTTCATGTGGATTAGATGGGTACACAGGGGCTACTAAAGGTTAGTAACACTGGAGAGAGAGCCTTTACACTGTAGGTTATCTCCCTAGGTCAAATTTTGTCTCAAGTCAAAAATTTCTTGCAGTTCAGAACTGACAGTTGATGTGCTCTGTAAGACGATTAGATCTTTTCAAAGGAATTCTACTTTATCAAAACAGAACCTGAACATTTGAAGAAGGATGAATTTAGGAAGATTTTGGACATCTTCCCAAGTCCGAGTTGCACTCACATCAAGCAAAAATCAGAGGTTGGAAAATCTAAAGGCAATAAAGAATTTTTTATCATCAAATTAATCTCAGTGGTAGTAAATATCTCCTCTGGAGATAATAAAATTCTGAACATAGAAGGAAAAACTGTTCAGTAAACATCCTGGTTCTATATCTACCATTTTCCTTAAATATGAATGTAATGGAAAGTATTGTTCTTATGTGATACAAGTAAATAACATCACTTCTTCCTGAATGCAACTTACACCCACCAATCCTACAACAGTTGCTTGAAGAAGAATGAAAACAACCAGTGTAATTCTATGTTAATTATCAGAAAACTTCTTAAAAAACCCTGATTCCATGCTTTGCTAATGTCAATTACTAGCCTCATTGATAAAAGCAATTATGTAGAGTTTTGTGAGGTATTTGTTTTGGTATTGTACAATGTTTAGACAGAAAAACCTAGCAACTCTTGCTGACAAAAAACTCATGCCCATTAAACTGAGAACTGACACCCTGACAGAATTACTAATAGGTTGGCAATAAGAAATCTTCAGCACATGACTTCTCTAGTTACTTTCTGCAGAGATTAGTGCCAGATTTGATCTCATTCTGCATTTTAATTTATGGTCAGGAAGAAAATATTAAGTCACTACTGATAAAAACCAAAGATAACAGGAAGAATGGCAAAACTGTGAAAGCAGAGGGGTCAGACGGTGTAAAATAGATGGATTAGCAGATGAGAGCCACTGAAACAAATGCTCTTTAATACAGGCGAATACAAGGTCAGGTATTATACCCTGAGAGCAAGAGCACAGGGAGCACAGTGGGCAAACAGCTCAATGAGTTCACAGTTCATTACAGGGGTAAAAGGGAGCCGAGGCTGTGGAGTCTCCTTCCCTGGAGATATTCGAAACCTGCCTGGACGCGTTCCTGTGCAACCTGCTCTAGGGGCACCCGCTTTAGCAGGGGGGTTGGACTGGATGATCTCCAGAGGGCCCTTGCAACCCCTGCCATTCTGTGATTCTGTGTGATTTTGTGATTCACAGATGTATAAGCAAGCTAGGAGAAGAGGTGATTCTCGCCCCTGTATTTCTCATTGCTGAGATTTTTTTTCCACACTAGTAATTCTAAGTCTTTTTACTGGTACTTCCCAGGTGTCACTAAGATCACAATTTTATCTTTATTATGAATATTTTTCCACTGCAAAGAGGGTGTTTATCCCTTGATTATGGCAATAAGTCACTGCAGAAATAGATAAAAGCCAGCTAGATGAACTTCTCACTTGACTTCCTTGTACATGCCACGGTGGTTTGTTCTCATCCCTCTTGATAACCTTGAAAACCTCAGAATAAACAAGCGGGTCATCTATTTCCCCCAATTCATAGCATTAATCGTTGAGTAAGCTGGATACAAATTCCCAGGTAGATCTCAACTGTGTTATGATTCAAAGAAGCTAACATACTGATCTGCAGCCAACAGCAATCAGTGTACAGAGCACTGTGGCCCAGTACTTTTCCTTGTTGTTTGACGACATTTCAGGTCTTTTGCTTTGTTAGAAAGAGAAATTGATGATGGAGCCAGGTAGCTCTTTGACACAATTCCATTGACTAAAAAGGAAAACCCTGTTTTCTTGGATACATTATTAATGCAACTGGATGATACATTGTCTTTGGCAACAGTGCCAAGTATCTTGCCCTTAACACTTATTCCAAACAGCTCTGCCTTGATATGATGGCATTTGCTCTGATTTTCTACACTGGGAACATACTGGGAATTATTTGAGAATTCAAATACATTTCTAGAACACTGGTAAAACAACCAAGGAAATGGTAATGAAGTGGGCTTAGTATTTAACTGTCGTTTAGTGCAGAGACGTGCATCTGGTTCCACATGCTCCCTTTGGGCAAGTTTCATTTTGGCTCCTCTATATGCCGTGGAGTACTTGAAAGAAAACAAGACCAAGTGACTTCAGAAGAATGAAAGAGGAGTCTCAAAAGGCGAGACTCAGTTGATCCCAAAGTTATGTTTTCAGCGGGGAGTGAGTATGTATGTCCTCAATGCAGATAGAAATATCAAGTATTGTTATTTATGTATCATCGGACCTATCACCTCAGGATGTCAGTGCATACTGTAATCATTAATGAATTTAATCTCTTAACTACTGAGAAGAGTTAGGTGAGTGTTATTTCTCCAATTTCATGCAGAACGAATATATAAATGGAAGAAGTGAGAGGTTAATTACCCCAGATATGCAAGGCATTTAAATGCTTAACACCCATTGATTTTAGGAGGCACTAGTCGCCATAAGTTTTGATTGTCTCTGTGGTTTGCCCAGCATTAAACTGTTTAGTCAGGAAGCTATGAAGTAAAAGGCAATCTGCATATTGCCCATATTTTCTAACTTTCTCCAAGAGGAAACATCGCCTTAGAAATGGGTTGTGAGAGTCATCTCATCAAACATGACACCTTTATAGTATAAACACCTACATTTGGACTACTCATCTGAATGCTCCTTGTAGGCAATAGAGGGAAGGACAATGGAGATGAATTCCACCTTGGGTGTCTGCACCGCAAAAGTGGAACTCCGACAGCTGTGGTCATCCACTTATCCTCGCCTCTCGTATTTGCTATCCTGAGATTCACTGGAAAAACTTACAAAACGTATCCAGGGGATTTCCACGCAGTCCCTGATGCTATCTTTAGAGTGCTCTAATGCAGTTTCAGAATAAAGAACTTGTTTGTACTTTTTCTTGTGTCTACTTGTCTCTGCTTCACCCAGCTCAAAACAAGAGAGTTTATAGATTAAACACTTACTGGCTCCACATGCCTATGAAGTTATCATCTCCTGGTTTTGCTGACCTCTGTAATGTCCTGTGATTATTTTCCATTAATTATAAGCTTGGCTGGGTTAATTTTATCTTCTGATGATATTTTTCATCATTACAGTATTAAAACAGAGATTTATTCAATCTTTTATACATTAGTATTTTTAAGTAGCTTATTGCTTTTTAACTGGGCAAAACTAAGTCATGATTGGTATGATCTAGCTACACATTCCCTAGAACTGAAAATATTTAGTTACACCCTGAAACATAACAGAAAGAACATGTTAATAAAAAGAGGTTAGGCACAAACACAGCTCCAGCAGCTGTACTGCAGATGTTACTATTACAGGCTGAACCTTCATTGTAGAGAAGAAAAAAAGAGATAAAACCTACCCATGGTTGCTATGTTTCCCTCTGGACTTTGATGAGAGCTTAATTCAAAGCTGTTTCCAAATAGGAATCAGTGTAAACTCAAAAGAGCAAATACCGTGAAATTTGGAAGGTCAGCTCTGTGCAGAGCGAGGCCAGACTTCTGCATTTCTACAGATGAAGCCATCTGCAAGATGAAGAAGGCAAACATAAAGGAAGAGTATTAGGCGCTGGAAATTTTCAGCAAGCCATGCTTACGATTCTCACCTTCTCCAAAGCCTCAGGGAGCGGTCGAATGTGCCGACCCAGGAGCCACAGTGAGGGTCGGGGACCAGTGAATCAGAAGCCTTGTTGTGGTGCAAAATGAAACCACAGGTGCCTTGGGGTTGCCTGAAGCTGGAAATGCTATGCCATCTACAGCACGTGTAGAAACTTCTATAACTGAAAGTATAGCCGCACAGTGGATAGAATAACAAAGCTCTGCACATTAAAGACTGGCTTGTTCTTGGTCACAGCTTTTAGCAGGTTTCTTTTCTGGGAGAAGAGAGTGAGCCTTGAATTAGAGAACGGATGCGTGACAGTGAGTTAACTCAATGTTGCAGATGATGTTGCGGCAGTAGTCAACTTAGAATGCGCAGACACATGAAAAACCCAAATCCTCGGAAAAAATCTTACCACTCTAAGGACTGAGTGCATAGTGGAGTCCAGAGTGGAAATCTGATGTAGCCCCAGCGCAGGGGAGATGAGCAACATTTAAAGGTCTGATGTAACAGCTAACTGTCTGAACTGAAAGTTGGTTAATTAAATAATGAAACCCCGATGGTGTGAAATTCTGCCTTAATAGGTCTTCTCTGCTGAATGCCCAAAAGAAAAAGCGAGAGGAAGAACATTCTGGTGATGAATATGTTAAATTTGACATTCACGTAGACTCAGGTTTGGCTGAGCTTGACAGGGCCTGAGCTACATGTCTGGTCTGAGTAATGCATTTTGAACTTTAATATGGTGCACAATACTGATATGACTCGAATGCACAGGAGTGCCGGCAAGCACCGGAGGCTTTCCTGCCTCCAAGCACCTGACCTGGCGCCAGCCTTCAAAGAGAACAGCTCTGCCAAGGGTCATCATTCATTGCTCTATCACCACCACCCAAACTTCCCTTTTTTAAAAAAAGTCTCTGGAAATGATGACTTTTTTCTTTTAGGCAAATGTAGGCTGGTCTAGACATGCACATGATTGTGAAAAAGCCATGCAACATCATCCTTTTCTGTTAGAGTGTGCATTAATAATACGTACATGAAAAATAATGCGATCTCTTCCCTCCAGCAGAAATAAGTCTTGTCCTCATTGCAGGTAATAAGTTCCAGGCTAAATAAGCTATTACCTATCATGCTGAAATATCAGTTTAGCTACTTCTCTTGCCTTTTAAATGGTTGTGCGTTAAGGACCACAGCAAAGGCGGAGACACCTAATTCCCATTAAACTGTAACCAGTAAGCAGTGCAAGGTGTGCATATATTTAAATGAGGTCTTAACAACAAGGTCTGCTTAGATAGGCATGCCTTTGTGGCACAAGGATTGCAACAGAAGCAATGAAGTAAGGTGCATCTTTTCACTCCAGAACGTACAAAGGGAAGTAAGAGTCTGGTTTTATGAAATAGATAGCTGGCCAAATCTCCATCCCAGTTATCCTACAGCATACCTGGAGAAAAGTTACTGAAAACAATCAAATTATTAAAGGTTTACACCAATATAAACATTACCGGAGTCTGCAGTAAGATGTTTACCAAGTGTCACTGCAGCGCGCACTCTTCTGTCGCCAGTGTCAGGCAACAGGAAACGAAATGAGTCCTGCAACAAGGAATATTAGTAAGTGGGAATTCTGACTGGGTGATCTCACGCTACGCAATACTTCATGCCGTGACCAAATTCTGCCCCATGGTACTCAGCGATGTATCTGAGAGAGGTCAGCAAGAAAAGCATTGCTTTCAAAGCACAAACCACTGCACAGAGCTGCGTTCCTCGGAGCAGATCCCCAGCTCACTGGCTTTGCTTTACATTGTAAATGAGAAGGGGATTTTGACCTCTTCTTGTGATGTGCCACCGAACAGTCGCTTTTTTTAAAAGTTCAATACCGGCTGGGAATTGGACTAACTCATGGTGTGCATTCGTATGAGCTCTATGACTCCGCTTGACATGGAGCCATAATCAGAGAACAAAACCTAAGTTCTGCGCCTCCCCCAGTAATTCACCAGGGGAAATCTGACTTCCTGCCCAACACCACGGATGTGTACTAGAGCTTAACCAAAAAAAAGGTGGGGGGAGGGAGTAGAAAAAAAAATCAATAACAAAAAGAATCATCGTTGTCAGAGATCAGGGGTGGTAGGAGAGGGGAGAGGGTATGTACGTAATATTATCACTTTAGTGAGGCTGGAGGAGGGGGTAGTCTGGATAGCATGCCGTAGGCTGTCTTTCAATATTAGACACATGGAGTTTTTTGAAAATTAACATCAGTACAAAAAGAAGTCATCATAAAACTCCCAAGCAAAATTACCTGCTCTTATTTTAGGTTTCTGTTTGACAGACATTAAATGCTTTTTTTTTTTTTTACTATATACATATATATTTATATATATGTACAGGCTTTTTTTTCAATAGACATCTATCTTGACAAAAGGAGACACAATCACACCAGGCTGCCTAGGTTTCCTACAGCAGCTGTTTGGTGTAAAAGGGCTGCGAAGGCCCTTTGCAGGGGCTGCTGGGCTGCCCGGCAGGCAGCGGGAGGCCAGCCATGGCTTGGGCCAGCTGGCAGCGGCAGTCGGCTGCTGGACCTTGGGGGAACTGACTGAGTCGGCTCGGACGCAGGTTGAGAAGTGACAAGGCTCACACAGGAGCCATGGCTGCCCTACTAAATATAAGAGCTAGAGAAGTCACCCTTGTAAGGCCTAGTGTCAGGCTTCTCCAAAATAACCATGGATGGTCAAGGAAAGGGGAGTTAACGAAGTAGAAGCTCAATTAAACTACTTCCAAGCATATTGTCTTTATTCCTACGCAGCTAGGACAACTCTTCTGAACGAGGCAAAGGTTGATGCTATCAGTATTTATCACCAGTGTGGAGAAAGCATCAGCACAGAAATGAATGAACAAGTTTATGTTAGCGCATTGAATCTGCTCCCATCAGCAACAGGTTTGCTGCACTGCGTGTGAAACGTGGGCACCTGAGGAACAAAGCACTTGGATGTAAAGGCATCTGCACTTCTAACTCCAGATTTTAAGGGTCTTTGGCAGTTTAATGTAAACTGAAATTGTAACTGTTCAGTGTTGTAATCTTCTCTTTTGATGCTGTACATATTACACTATAGTGTTCTATTCAAGTATGCAGGATAAAATTATGCACTTGCTGCTCCCCTGTGGCTCTCATCTGAACAAAGCATGTACCATGTTGCCGTGCTGAACTACCTATTTTGCACAGATTGAATGTACAAGCTAATGTCATGCACTGTGGCCTCACGGCCTGAGGTGTACAAAGTTATGGTCAGCACGAATTTTTGGAGATTTATATCCAAAACATTTATATCCAACATCTAGGTGCTACTGAAATCTTCATAAACCCCCTCAAATACTGCTTGAAGTCCATCAGCTCCTCTGTCAGTAAAATCTCCAGGTACCGAGGATCTCTGGTGAGTCTGTGTCCCAATTCCCAATGCTGCAGAGGTACTCTCAAACAAAGCATCGTCCTGGGCTTCGAACTACCAGGTCTGGCCCTACCAGATGTCCCTGCTCACTCATTGCCTCCTAAGCACAGCTAAGGATGAGCAGGTTAAGATTTTATTTCTTTTTTCAGTAGAAGTACTACGTCCTTGACATAGCAGCTGAAAAATCCCTGCTGTGCTTGTTCAGAAGAGGAGCTTAGAGTCAAGTATCCTAGTCCCAGGTAGGAAAGATATCTTAGCATATCCCAAGAGCTTTGGTCTCATGATGGGGGTCTTTTTTTGGTGTGTATCCTAATCACTGAACCATCTTTTCTCCTATGCCTATCACTGTCAGTGTAGAGGTCACAGCTGCCAGATATGGATGATTTAACTGACTTTAGACACTTCTGAGGAATGGGGTGGTATAGATCAGGGCAGTCTATAGCATGTGCAGGGACATCAGGATGAAAAACACCTGGTAGAATGGCAATCACTTGCAATTCAATCAAGCACATAAAAAGTAGATATGAAGCCACTCCTACATTTACACTAACTCAGACAAACGTTTTTCATTTCCATTATTGCATTCCTACTGGCTCCAGGCCATTTGTGGGTCAGCTGGAATGTGTACACCAAGTTGCATGGCAAGCAACTCACAAAAGGCTAATCAAATAAGACATCCTTACTTAAATAACCACTTCTCTGTAAGTACCCCAGAGAGACACGGTTTGTCCGTGAGGTCTGCCAGCAGTGAAGGAGTAGCACTGCAGACTGCGGGTCCCCTGCATCTGCAGGTAACTCTTCCGCTCTGCTGGGCAAGGGCAAGTGCTGTGCAAGATGGGGACAGGGCCGAACAAGTGCAGGAAGAAAGGATGAGCAGATGGCTCACAGGCTGTACATAGGATGTTTTACCTCCTGTGCAAATGTAGAACATCTCAGTCTGTGCCTAAGACTGTAACAGCAGGGACTCTCTGTTCTTGCTTTCCCTGCAAACTGCTGACCACACTGAGTCCTGCCTGGGGCTCCTGGGATACACACTTAGGTCCGTAGCTTGAAGTGTTTTCAACTAACAGAGTACATGTGGTTTGGTGCTCCCAGCCCGTTCAAGTGGCTTAGTACTTGAGATCACACCAAAGACTTGCTGAGCAGAGCACTGAAGTAATCAAAAGATAAATTTACATTCTCTCTACACTAAAAAAATTGGTAAATGCTTTCTTCTTTTCTGCATCATAAATTATCTATTAATATAGCGGGTAGATCCCTGAGAAATCCAGAAACATAGATAATATTCAGATCATCCATCTTCCCAGTCAGGAATTACTGTAATAATCTAAAAGTATCCCTTCCCCCCCAAAAATGAATGTGTAAGCACAGCCTGCGCGGCAGTCCCTTCCTGCACTGTATTATAAGGAATTCCAATGCAACGCAAGTAGTTGTTAAGCCAACTGTTTCATATTAGTTATGCCTTTCTACTAAGAAAACAATCTCTGGCTATGAAATATTTGCACCTTAGCAAAGAGACTTCCAGAAGTGGTCACAAAAAGGGAGAATCCAAACAAAAGTTCTCTCTTGCAGAACAGGAAGGAAAAAACATACGTAAACTTGAAGAGGTGTCTGGGCAAAGAGCATAAAGCATCAGAGGGTTAAAATCCCCTAAGGACATTAGGGAAATACCAGAGTATTTTTTTAAAAAAGGCCTGACTAGCTTTAATGTTCACACACAAGTAAATCACAAGAGACAGACTGGGCACTCATTTACATAGAAGCTTCAGAATGAGACAAGCCTCATGTGACTTTAGGGTTATGAGTAATGGCCCCAGAAAGCAGCAGAGAAAAATCAGTGGGATCGGGGATGTTTCATCTGAAATCCTCCCTTTGCACGGAAGTTGCACTTCAGAGCAACCAGAGTTAACCAACCTCTCGACACTGAAGGTGTCAGGATGGAGGCTCTGCTTTTTCAGCACACAGGGGCCGATGGCTGCCGAGGCTGGATGCTGTGAGCTGCCCCCATCTCGTGGTGGATACATCTCTCCCAGTCTTTGCCCAATCTTTCAGCGCTGAGGTGTCCACCTGGTACAGGAGCTGGATGAACCTGGTGGGCACATGAGTTGCATGAGTTGTAAAGAAAGGGGAAAGAAGGTATGGATAAGCAGAGTCGGATTTTGAAAAAGAGGAGCATGCTGCATAGATGGGGTTGGTAGGTCCAGCAGGCTCTGCTCTGGAGGGAGTAGGCTGACTTCTAGGTTGTAAGCTCTGAAAGGAGGGGTACATGGGTCCCAAGGGGGCTAGGCTACACTGTAAGGAGAGCAGTGAGCATAAGGAAGGTGGCCTGGCACCCAGGTACATGGACTAGAGAGCTGAGTGAATTATAAGGCCTAGCTAACCTGTGGCAAAAGCACTCAGGAACTTAACATCTACATAGTTTCAATTGGGACAGCACTCAAGCATATGCTGAGGCCTGCTCCTTAACAGCCAGAAAGGATTAAAGAGTTAACCAGAACAAAGAGCAGCTGATCTGGAAAGGTCAGCCTCATAGGAAAGGGTCCTCTTTCCTGACTGCAGAGGGAGGTTTGCAGCCCTGACTCATTTTTTTCCTTCAGGTCAGGGACAACACCAAGAAGCCATGGTGGTGTGCAGTATTGCAGACGCCTGAAACATCTGAGTGCCGGTACAGGCATGCTCACGCCACACTGAGGGAGCATTACAGTGCAGAAGTCCTGCAGCAGTGAGGCTGGGTTAGGCTGAGCTTGGGATGAGAAGACTGCTTTCAAAGAACTTGAAAAAGTAGCAGTTGGCAACTTAATTTTCAGGAGCTATCAGGCAACCCACATGTCAAGACCAACAGGTGAGGGGCTTCCCTGCTGCCCCTGGTGAGGCCAGGCGGTAGGGCTGGCCTGCGGGGCTGCATGCATGGCTGGGCAGATCATACACTGCCATCACCACCTCCCAAGGTGGCACTCCAGCAACACCAGTTGGGAATCCCTGGCATAACTGATGGATGAATGAAGAAAGCAAAGTGAAGTCAGTCTAAGTTTAGCTTCTCTTGCAGCCTGGTCCTGACCATCCTTACTTCCCCACACCCATAGTTCTGGGGACTGAAGATACTCTGCACCCAAAGGGGCCAACTCCATATGGACACTGACTGCACGGGTCTCCCACTGTACCAAGAGTTCTCCCCGAGAAGATGATGACATCAGGTGGGAGTATGCAGAGACTTACAACAAGTTATCATCTCTTCAAAGCGCTTGGCCACATCATCTGAACCAGGGAGCACTTGGTAACATGCTGAATGGTGGTCCTGAACAGAAATGCTTTCTTCAGGGGGGGTCCCATGCTCAACTGTGCTCTCTCTCATCAGTATAAAACAACAAATTCGATCCTTCAATAATTTATTTCTTTATATCAGAGAATGTTTTTCTATTATACATTTAAGTTTGTAACTTTCAACAAGAGTAAATATATGTAAAAAAAATCCTAGCTGTGCAAATTTCAAGTTGCATTGTTTCAAATAATATAAATATTTTAATAAAACATATGTTCACATTAAGGTTCACAAAATATATAAAATTTAACAGAAATAAGTAATGAGTTGTTATTTAATTTTTTTCTTTTTAGAAACCGTTTTTTAATCATGAGAAAAAGATTCTAAACTTGAGAAGCCACTTAGATGTATCACCTCCAAAATCATAGCAGCAAAACAGATGCTGAAAACTTAAAGGGTGTGAAAGCAGAAGAAGAGAGAAGCAGGTACCAGGCACAATGGTAAAGGCAAGGCAGCTAAAGAAAGTATTGCAGACTGAGAAGTGGATGCATGAAATCCCAGAGTAAAATCTTGACTCTAAAGCACTCCGATACTGAGCTCCACGCTGTTTGCACAATAACAGAACCACATTAAGGACAACAGAAAGAAGTGTGATAGAAACAGGGAGGGAGGGCACGAACAGCATATTCCCAAATACAACGCACGAGAAGAGAGTTCCTCTGGTTTCAGAACTGAAGCTGAAGACAAAGGGCTTTGGGAACTTTTTGTCTGTTGGAGGCAATTCCTTCCATACAGGTGGGGAACAGCAGGATTCAGTTTTCCCATCACATCTATATCCTCATGAAAGTTGTTTCTGTAATCACCTGTCTTTCCAGCTGTCTTGGGATTTGGGAAAGGATCTAAATGCTGGTCAGGTTAAGCATGTTAAACGAGCAGACCGCTGCTGGTCTTGTTTCTGGCTGTGGTTTGCTGAGGGCTCTGCAAACACAGAACCGCTCGCCGTTAATACCCTGAACACCTGTTGTAGCTCCTTGCCTTGAGGAACTCTGTAGGAACACCAGCAAGGACACAAGCAACCCAAAGCAAGTTTCTTCAGACATCACCTGCAAGTTGCATCGGCCTGTCCTGGGGGGTCCCTCTAGGGAAAGACTGATGTACGCAAAAAGAAAGAGCTCCTGCACCTCCAACAGTAGCCGCAGCTCCTCGCCTGGGAGGAGGGGAGGTACTGAGAAAGAGGCAGAACTGGGAAGTTCTTTGGATTCAAATGCTTCACACTTCCTCCTGGGAAGTCCAAGAATTAAATACGGCATTGTATGAGCTTAGTCATGAATGACAGCTCTGTGCAGAAGGCAATCTGCCCTTCTCAGCAGTCCTTGTATGCAGTGTTTAGAGGAAGTATAAATTTATTCCTACTCTCAGGAATAAACACGAACACGGGCAGACAGCTTATATTTTCCCTCACTCTCCCACTCTCAGGACTGTTAAGTGTTTTGGACATAGCACCATTTCAGTGAAGGAAGTAGCTGGTATCGCTTTCTTGTTCTTTACCAACTCCTCCCCTCTACTAGCCATAGATCTGTTTGAACTGGTAGCATTCATTGCAGTAGCCGTTGCACTTGGCATTGCCATAGTGATCACAAGCAGGGGCTCGGCAGCGTTGCTTCGGAGTCTCCTCGGCAGCTGGGTCCCTGGGTCCCAACGGTGTGAGCTGACTGAGGCGCTGGCACTCGTGGCACAGATCATCGCTTCTGCAGGCCAGGTTGTTTCTACACGAAGCCACAGTACACTGTCTCTTCTGGCTACTCAGCGTTGCTCGCTGCAAATCTCTGTGCTGTCCCGTTCTCTTGAAAAACAGTAAAACACGTTGTCAGTTGCCGTGCCGGCAGCACAGCTGCTTTTCATTTACTTTCAACTCTGCTAATGGTTTTATAGGTAATCACTGGGGGCTGTTGTGGACACGTGCTTCTTCTGAAAAGTAGAATACCCAGAGCCAAGTTGGGCTTTACCAAAGAAAATAACAAATTCTGTCGTTTTGTCACAAAAATGATTTTTATCTTTGGTAACTCTCAACTCTAAAAGAGACAAATTGAAAAAAAAAATAATCTGGAACAAAGAAAATCTCTAATGGGCTCAATGAAAAAGGCAACATGAAGCAGACTAAATCCCTTGATGCAGTTGCATAGAGTAAGAATGAGAATCTCTCCCTAAGCAGCAAACAAACCAACTGTTGGTCCAATTGCTTCCACTGAAATTGCTGGTGAAATCCCAGCTGAGGTAAAACTGAACATGGCCATGATAACCCTAAACTGAGAATGACTTTTAGGAGGGCTGCTCAGTTGCAGCAGGAAAAAATTGTGAGACACTCTATGCTTGTCTTTCCACGGTACTTAGGATGCAGGCATTTGAGGATTTTCTAGTACGCATCCTGAGTTGTCCAGGCAAGAGAAAAATGTGTAGCACTAAACAACAGGAAGATTTTGAGACGTTCACACTTACTTCTGGCTGTCTCACCAGCTGTTCTTCTGTCCTCCTGGCTTCCTGAAATCGCTGGTTCTGGGCTTTAATGAAGCAGTTCTGGCAGTACCCCTCGAGCATCGTGCTGCCCAGGGTGTCACAGTCACGCCGCTGGCAGGACACGGTGTTATGGAAGGCGGCAGCGGATGTCCCCGTCTGACCCACTGCCGAGGACTTCCTCTGAGATCTCCTCTGATGGCGTAGCAAAGCGCTGTCTATAATGCAAAGTAAGGACAGGAGGAGTTTGAATGTGCCCAATACATCTGATGACCCAAAGAAACTATGAAAAGCTCCCCGGTTTAAAAATAAAACAGAAAAACTAAAAAAAAAAAAAAAATCCTACTAGACTCAAACATGAGTTTTGGACAAATCCTGAGACTCATCAGTTGATGCACTTTCCTCCATGTTATATAAATAAGGGAGCTAATACAGTCTGATTTGCATATCAGTAGTTGTTGAAACAGCTGATTTGGGAAAAACTTGCCCTCAGCGTGAAAACTAGATCCCATTGAAGTCAAGAGGAATTTCACCTTTGGCTTCAGCACATCATCTGTGATCTACCTCAACATTTCCCTCTCAGCCTCCCCCATTTCAGGCACATTGGGTAATAGAAGTACAGCAGCACAGAGCTTAACGGGAAAAAGTGCCTTACGCTTTTTAGTCTCGTGATCTTATATATTCCACAAGCAGAAGGAAAAAATTTTCATTGTGAACAACACTGGAAAATAAGCTATTGCAAGCTGGCATACAGGTTCCCTAATTTGAAAGTATGTGGAAAGCGCAGCATTGGCACACTTGTCAGCAATGAAACAGTCTTAAGAGATAAGCAATAATTCTCTCTTACATGTGTCTTTCCCTCTATACCTAAGGGCTCTTTGCCTGTGTAGCAGAGCAGTAGCATGAAAGATAAAGATTTCATGCTGTGATTTATTCACAGATTCACACCTTTTTGAAAGCCTGCCTTTAAACACGTAGGCACACATGTGCACGCATGCACATGATACTATCAAGAAAGATTTTGAGGTAGATTATAACAACACACTCCTAAGTTACTCCAAAATACAAACACATTATCTACAGTCAACTTCTACTTGCTCTCCTTATCAAGGTGACTTCAGCAGTTACTCCAGAGTGTGATACCTGTTACATCCAGAATGGATAGAGATCTTCAAATTCATCCCAAGCTTTTTAAAAGCCTTGCTAACATAACTGGTTTTCAGTAGCATCAATACAATAGCATTTCCCTCACTAACGCCTACAACTTGCCTAGCTGTGAAGAGAATTCATACCAAACCATGTCTGCAGTGGACAGTGGGGACAGATCAAAACCCACTCCCTCTTGAGCTAGTTTTGCTTCCATGAAAGCAGACAGGAAGTTTTACAAGAGATTTCACTGATTTCCCACACTGTTACCGCGTGCCCCTTTATGGGATAATAACAGCCAAAAAAGCACTTTCTCCTCAGACTGCTGCTTCCGATCTGCACCGTTTCCACCACCCCCTGCCCTTTTAGGACCCAATGCATGCAGAGTTTCACAGCTCAAGGAGGCCGATCTGCAGCCAAAGCATGCGAAATCTCACCCCATCTCCACTTACCGTGGTTTTCCCTGTACTCAAAGAAACACAGCGTGCAAAAGCCCTCATTCTGCGACGTCCCAAAAAACTTGCAGCCAGGTTTCCTGCAGAGGTTACCTCCCCTCTTCTCCTCAGGAGGCAGTGCCGGTGGCGGGGGCTCCTTGCCATGGCTGTTGGGAGCCTGATGGCTGGAGTGCTGGAGGAGACTCTGCGAGATCTGGGACGGATCAGACGTTGATCTCTGATGGCATGTGGGCAGGAAAGTGGGGCTGCCATTTGAGGAGCGCTCTGTAGTCCTTTTGAAGCAAGTGCTGCATATGCCGTTGAAAGTCCTGTTGGCCTTCTGACGGCACACCTTGCACGTGGCATAGTCTGAATGCCTCCAGTCATCCAAGTTGTTGCAAGGACTGAGCTGTTTGGAGTTGTAGCAGCGTTCACAAAGCCCATTGTGTTGCACGTTCAACGTAAAGGGGCAGTCTGGTGTCCTACATTTCATGGCAGTGGTCTCGCTGTATAGGAAAAGGCTTGGAGCAGTCGGAGGTGCGGAGCGAGGCCCTGTTACAGGCTCTTCGGACGTCCATCCCCCAGGTTCACAAATGTCCCCATGGGAGGAGCCCGACCCAGCTGCCCTCAGTTTCTCAGGTGCTGCTTTGGAGGTCTGCTTTCTTCCTTTGCTTCCCTGGGACCTCCGCTCAAAGCACTCGTGGCAGTAGGGCTGGGTGTTCACTGACATGTAGAAAGGGCAGTTTGGTGTTTCGCATTTCACCTGTAAGAGGGAGAGCTGGGAAAAAGACAGTTCCTGTCTGTTCCTGGAGCAGGTCTCTTTCCTAGCAGGTTCAGTGTTCTCCTGCCACTTCTTGTACTCATGCTGTACCAGTTGAAAGTAATCTTCCACCAGGTTTATTTCTCTGGGTAGGTTGCCTTCATCTAACCTGACAGCCAAAAAAAGGAAGATTTCATCAGTGGTTGAAAAGGGCTGATGGTGGAGGTGGAGGCAAATACAAGCAACATGGGGAGGAAATGTAGATTTCATGCACATCCATATTATTCAGCTAGAAGATCCAGGATGTTAAACTGTTGCTGTAAATGGAAATAATTTTAAAAGCAGGTGTTCAGTGATGTCAAGCGGAGACCTTCACATCGAAAGAAATGATCTGACACAATGCTAAACAGAAGTATTCTTAAAAGGATTTTCTAGGTGACGGTTTTCTGTCTGAGAGCTGTTTGCAGGAAGAATATGGATAATCTGTCCGAAGCGAAAAGAAAAATCTCCCCAATCCTGAATTCCTCTGAAGACCAGTGCTCAGCTGAGCTCAGGTTACAGTGGAAGACCCCTCTCTTCACCAGCCCACGCTAAGAACAAACCTTTCCTACAGTGGGCTCAGCATTTCATGATACAGTTTACCATGAAATCAGTTCCTGGTTTTGCCCTGTTGGGTCTGTATCTACAGGGGAATTCTTCAAACAAACTACAGGGCTTCAGTGCAGTGTGTGTAACACTAGCGTCCATCACGACCATCCCTACTATGCCCCTGACCGCAGGGAAAAGCCCACACCAGAGCTTTACCATGCCACAGCTGGGACGATAAGGAGCTACCATTACTGGTAACACTAAAGCACACATCTCTGCAGTGGGACTAGGAAAGCTGGATTGTTACTCTTTAAGTATGCACATATCCTTTGGGTAGGAGGACTTCAATTTTCAAGGCTCCCAAACCACAACTCCCTGTGTGGCAATGGAAGCAGAGACAGAGAATACAGGGAGTTGCTTCCCTCCCACGCTTGTGAAGGGGCTGGGCAGACGCTGCTGCTAGTGTTGCCTAAACGTAAGAGGCCGACGGGTGCCACCAGCTGCCCCCGGCACGTTACTGACGCTCGCTCAACCATCAGGGGGCTGAGCGCAGACACCAGTTTG
Source organism: Steatornis caripensis (assembly GCA_013398225.1). Taxonomy (NCBI): domain Eukaryota; kingdom Metazoa; phylum Chordata; class Aves; order Caprimulgiformes; family Steatornithidae; genus Steatornis; species Steatornis caripensis. The sequence goes on from VZSC01006643.1 coordinate 221,669, forward strand.
GCCACAGCTTCCTGCCTACTGCCGCACTGCAACAGCCCAGAGCGTCAAGGCATCCGCAATAAGAACATATCGCCAAGGCCTTTCCCTAGGGCAGCCAAAATTATACCAGCTGCCGTTTATGCAATGCGACCTTACACAAAGCGCAAGAGTTTGGTCTAACTAGTTCCTGGGTTTAATCACTTTTCAAACACCCTCTGGTGTAATCTAAAAGTCAGTGAAACTAATCCATTGGGTTTATTCCTGTAAAATATTAGTTTCAGTCTTCTAAGTCTGGAAACATTTTTGCCTTTATATTTGAGACTGGTCTGAGCTCATACCACTTCAAAGCGTGTCAACAGTAATGCCCATATTTCACATTTCAGAGGGTAAACACATGTGCTACTGTGGAAAGGAGGAAAGGCTGAAGGAAGCCACTGGGCTGGCTGCCTTCTCCCACCTCTGTAAACAAGACAACTTAGATGAAACAGGAATGACACTCACTTTGCGGCATTAATTAGATGAGTTGTCCCATGATCCCAGCCTTGCACTGGAATTTCTATCACTATCAAGTAGTCTTTTAGCAGCTGCTCTTTCTCCCTCTCCTCTGCATCTGTCAGAAAGTGCACACTCAAGTCCTCAAATCTGCCTCGTTCACTGGTGACCAGAGGGACAGCCCGGATTTCTGTGGGGAAACAAGACAGATTAGCATATATATATATATATATATTTTACCAGGCAGGAGTAACCACGGAGATGTCACCACTGCTGCTGAATTTTGGAGAGAGAGCAGAATGGCTGGCAAGAACAAACGGTTTCTAAACAGTGCCACAGGGGGAGGACGCAGACAAGCCTGCACCACAGACCCAGCCACATCCCACGGGAGTTTTAATGTCCCCACAGCAATCTTCTTCTCAGTGTGGGCAGCACTGTAGATCTTAGTTTATTATACCTTTTCATGGAATGATGCCCTAACCTGAACCTAGAGAACTGTTATCCATTTAGAAGAGGTGCATTAAAAACAGACAAGCATGTATCTCATTAGGCAGCAGTACGTCTCTGTGAGACCATGTCCTTCAAAGCCCCTTCTCTTATGATGGGGTATGGAAAGGAAACCAGAACACAACGAAGCAGAGCCCACCCTTTGACTGATCCCAGCCTGCAAGCAGGTGAATTGTACTCTCATTTCAACTGGCACTGTGAAGATAAACTTTAGTTTCTGTTTAGATTTACAGACAAAGCTGCTTCTGCTCACATGTTAAATACGTATTCCACAGGAATCTTTTTACATTTATTTTAACTTCCGAAACGCAAATCTAAACCAGATTATGTTTTAAATGCTTTATCAGCATGATGATATTGAAGAAGCTACATAAATATCAAACAAGGCACTTGAAAAATACCTGGCCCGCTGTCCTTCAGAGTCACTAGTGGTGTAAAATGCATATTGTTGTAGCCAAGGACAATTGGGTATCTGTAGCATTCTTCAGCTGGCCAAAGCAGAGGCAAGTAAATACCACCAACATTCAGAGGAGCAAAACTGGAGCCTGACTCTAAACTTCTCACCACTTTATCTGCATAAGGAAGAAAAAAACCCAAATAAACAAAATTAAGTATTCGGTACGGGCAAGAGAAAACATTCTGAGAGTTTCAGAACAGTTGCTGAAAACTCCCATTTCTGAAACACATTTTCCTGAAAATAACAATGAGCAAAGTAAGATTACTAACACAGCACAGAGTGATGCGTCTGTAGCGTGAGATTGCTGGCTGGGCAACTCACCTGCTAGGACAATGACTGGCCTTCTGAGGATGTTAGCAAGGATGAAGATGTGGATTTCTTCCAGTGCATTATATGGAAGCCTGTTTCGAGCCCCAGATGACTCTGGGGAGGTCATTTCAATGAGATATTCCCACTCCTCCTCCCAGTTCTGAGGAAAGAAACATCCGTCAGCAACGGTTCAAAGACATGGAGGTCAGGAACCAACTGCAGCACGGCAGTGCTCAAAATAATAACATTTTCCCATTTCCTCCAGAGGAAGACTATTCCTGTTCTCCACTAACGGCAGAATCCGTGAAGCCAAAAAGCAAACAAAATCAACGTGGCAACGCTGATGAGCTCTCAGAAAACAGCACCATTCCCTCAGGCCACCTTACCCGGGTGTCATAGTGGAGTCCCGTTTCTACAAACTCTTGGGATTTAATAGCCTCCCGCTGCCAGCGGAGCTTGAAGTTCCGTGTGTCAATCTCCCTGAGTGCGCTAAACAATGTTTTTCTCAAGACGAGGTCAATATCTTCAATACCCCACATGTACTGCGATGCAGCATGCATGAGGCAATTTCCATCACCTGTAAAAAAAGGAGGAGTACGTTATTTTTAAATGGCTACCTAAATAAAACCCCACAACTGCACGGGACGTAGAATTACACTGCGTATATGCATATTCCCTGCGCACTTCTCTCTAAGCCTCCGAAAGAAGAGTTTTAGCGAGAAGGCCACAGCTATGAGCTCTCTGCTCAGAGGAAGAAAGGAAGAAAGTCCCCTCTCTACCGGCTTTGTCCCTTCACTGGCTGGTGTTAAGCTGTCATTCAGCAATGGTGCGAAGCCTGCCCTTTGTCTACCTTACTTAACTTTGACTGATATCATGAAGTAAATTTTGAGGTCAAGTGCAAATGCCAAACAGTTGAAAAAGCTTTTAAACACAGCAAAATCAACTTTAAATTACAAAAGAATGTGCAAGTCTCCCTTATGAGTATTTATACAAGCACACCTGATGGCACAGGGTAGAGACAATGGAAACCGGTAAGAACAGACTATCATAACACAAAGCCTCATGTCCCCTGATGAGCATTACGTTGAAAGGCTTGGCACTTGGCTGTGCTTGATGGAGGAATAGTAATAAAAAACGCGACAGAAAGGGAAGAGTAGGTGATTCATGCAAACCAATTGTAGGAACACCTCTTCCTTTCCTCTCAGAAGTGATAGTAGGCTGGGCTGTTAAGTATTTTATTCAGAAGGCTGTTTTTCTAAAACACAACACTAAAACTAAATAAATGAAAAAGATAATGATTTGATTTTCATTTAGACACACTCCTTGCATTGAAAAAATCTTCTTTACTGTACAGGTAGAAAGGAAATAGATGTTCTGCAGTTTCAGGGGAGAAGAAACTGAGAATCACAGAAGTTAACTAACTTAAACAAAAGGTGTAACTAACTATGCCCATGGCTGAGTTTCAAATTCTCTCTCCAGCCATTTTCTTCAAAAGAGGACGTCTCCCCTGAAAGGGAGACATCAAAAATCATTACTGTCATATCCTCAGATTCAAAACTAGGTTTGGTGTTCACTACAGTAGTGAACAGATTCACCAAATGCTAAGAAACCACAGCAATTTTCTTGCAATAGAGGACATCGGCCACGGTAAAGCTGGAATGCGGGGAAAAAAACACCCAAAGAACCCCCCCAACAGACTTAAACCCAGTTTGCTACATGCATTACGAGCTCAAGTACATAATTTGTGAACACTTTTGCTACGTCTTCTATGGAACTGCAGAGGAAAATCTACAACAGACCCCAGATCCTGAAAAAGATATCATTTGATATCTACTTAACGCTTCATAAATTGTTATGGACTCAGTGCATATCAGGTTCCTGCAACCGCCCTCTGGTCTCTGAATGCTATCTTACAAAGCTTACTTCAAGTTTGCAGGCTGCTCAATTGAGCTCAAAAATCAAAGAACAACATACAAGACAGAAAAACTGACTGGGTTTCCTTCTGACCAAGAAAGATGACATATTAATCCTGTTAAAATTTTCCCTTTGCAAAATCTAGAGCAAAGATAAGATTTTTTTTTTCCCTCCCTCTCTCTCTCTCTCTCCCCGAGAGCTCACTTTCAGTTCTTTATTGAGAAGCACTGCCCAAAATTCCTTACACAGCACTTGGAATTCCCCCGAGCCGTTTGACTAGCAATTGAGCAACAGTTGTACTTTTTGTTCTGCGGCATGCAGGGCTGAGCAGCGAAGCCTCCCTCGGACTTTCCCAGGAGGTGTGGCTGGGCGAGCTGGAATGAATGCCGATTCATTATACAAGTGAAATCTCTACAGCCAATAGATGCTGGAATTTTATTTTTTTTTCTTTTAAAAAAAGCACTTTCGATTTTTATACCTCCTACTGCTTTCCTTCTATCCTCCATTCGCACGTCTGCAAAGAAACGCGTGGTGATTCAAAAGGGGTTTTTTTATTAAAAAAAAGCCCCACCGCTACACAAACTCATGTGCATATTAAATAAAATATACATCGAAAGATCCTATAGGAAATACTTTCGCTGTTTTCAACAATTAAAACCTTCGTTAGAAAAAAATCACAGAATTTTCTGAAGAAAGCCCACCGTTGACCGAAAGGACTAGTATATTCCTCCTACATCTATGGGTTAAGCAGCTAAATGCTTTTTAAAGTACCCTTCATGCCACATCCCCATGTTATTTTCTGGGATAACACAGGGTTTCTCTAGGCTTCTGTCCCTTCGTTCAGGGATCCTCTCCTTCAGTCCAGTCTACCTTGTCTCTCTGGCAAAGGTCCCTCACTGCAACTACTTTGCATAAACCACAGGTTCCCAAAGCCGTTCCTTCACTCGCGCACTTAGTGACCCTAAAGCACTGAACTGAAACAGAGTTAATTGGCTGCCCAGGGTACCGGGGCGGAGCACTTGCTTTGCCTTCCCTCAACCTGACCTACCATTTCAGCATCTTGTGTACTGGTACGCCTGCTCACCGGTGGGATCCAAGTCACCAGTGTGTGAACTGTTCCCATTTGTAACACTGGCCGACAGTGAAGAGACAATGCAAGGGGTCGCAGTTATTGAACGCAGTGTTGTCAGCAACAAGGGCCTGTCCAGGCAGTGTTAACCCCTGCAGGACTCATATTCACGGAAGATGGAGGATTCCCAAACTGTTGTTCGTTGGCCTGGGCAAAAATTACGCACGTTGTCCATTTTCCTAGTAAATCTGTTAGAGTCTGTCTCCTGGGATGAAGTTTTGAAGGCGCAACACTTGGAGTGATGTTACGTTCCTAGTACCTGCAAAGCGTTGCCTGCCCTAGCTGCAACTCCGGTCCTTCTGGAAGTTCAAGATTATGCGATCTCCACACGCAGCCTAATGACAGTCATGAGACTTTTACGCACGTGGAAAAGTCCACCCTCTATGACAGTTACAGAGACACACATTAGGATCAGGCTCTTCTAGGTCACGACAGTGATATCTACATGGCAGTTCTGTTTTTATGGCTTTTGCACAACACAGCTGTGTGCAATCAGGCTTAGAAGCATGGTACAACTTGCGATGGGAAGAATGTGGACGAGGAAGATAAAGGCAACTTGTCTATAAACAGATATGAAAAGAAGCATCCACAGAACATAACCTAAGGACTTCAGTGAGGCTGGAGGTCCACCACACCCAGTGTTTCTATAACCAGTGTAATCTGCTCCTTGAACAAAGAATACGTATTTTCCATGTTTGTGAAGTCCTCACTGTCCCAGTCTACCTTCCCAGTTTGGGGCAATCTGTGCTGTAGGGAATGCTGAGTCCAAGTTTGTAGCTGCATGACCGTAAGTCATAGCCATTACCAGATCTTTCCTCCACTGAATGTGAAATGCCCAACGACTCTTACAGTCATGTGCAAGTTTCCTGCTGAAGACTGTGGACACATGTAACCTGTTCAGGAAATCTTTGCACTACTGCTGTACCTTCTAATTTACAGTACTTGAGGCAATACACACGAAGCAATCCAAAAGCCAAGCCCTAAAACCAGCACTGAGCCTTGAAAGAAAAGGGCACTGCACACTTTGCGTTGCACAAAGACAGCTGTCAGTCAAGCACACGGGAGTTACTGGTGAGGCCTGAGGGAAGGCAAGGCTGTCAAACCCCAGCAGGTAGCTGAGGATGAGGGATCTGTCCAGGTGCAGGGCACTGACTCCACGACCAGCAAAGTCAGGTTCCCAGAGGCTCTGTTTCCAGGACGCTCCCGCCACCACCGCTGTTAAAGCTGGATCAGCAAGTGAACCTTGCCTGCCAGCTACGATAGCAGGGCTTATGGCAGGATATTAACTTCTGCTATATATATATGCAGGAATGTATTGCCGTCACTCAAAGCATCTGAAGCCTCCTCGTCTGGCATTAAAGGCCGTTTGGCACTTCCGACGAGGCAGCCGACACACAGGAGAGTCGGATTCACAGAAAGGCGATGGGCTGCAAGTCAAGGTTCCCACCTGGTATTTCACTCTGACATGCCACAGGTTACTGATTTTATGAAAATATCTGTGAAATTTTCAGGCTATTCATAATACCATGATATGTGCAGGGACTGCTAGAGCCTCAGGACAGTACATCATGGGGAAAGAATTTTAGTTTGCAAAACTAAGATTGAAAGGCATCATTTTTTTAAAGCTGTGCGCTCCTGTTTCAGTAACATGAACTGAGGTGCTATTAATAAGGGGGCTACATTCATATTACCCGTTTCAACACGAGTGCACAGACCGGCTCATAACTTACCATTAGTCTTCAAAGGGACAAGTCTCCGAACCTCCATGCACCAGTTGAGCTTCCTCTGGCGCTCCAGAGAAGTCTGGGTGGCCTGGTCAGTCAGGGCTTTCTGAAGTGTTTCCCGAAACTGAGGACAAAACTGGCACATTCTGAACATTTCTATGGTGTATCTGTGCATAGTCCTGAAGTGGTGAATTATTCCACTGGGAGGTTTGACCAGATCTTCAGGCGTCCTCTCTCTAATCTTCATGGCTTTCAGCATATTGCTCTGATACAAAGCTTGAGGAAGGATGTGTTGGCCAGCCATATTTCTAGAAGACATCTGAAATGAAAAAAGGATCCTTTCATTGGCATGTCAGTGTCCTTGCATCATAGGGCTATCACTACTGCAGAGACTGAGAAGGCACTTTCAGGGGTGGGATTCTGGCTGCAGTTCTGCCTAAAATGAACACAGAGTGGATGCAATTCACTGAACCTTACACAGATGATGGTTTTTAAAGCTCATTTCCATTAGCCTTTCAGCATTACTCAGATCTAGACACCGACCAGCTTATTCCAATCATTTACTGTTATCATTTACAGAGATATTAAAGATAATTTATTCATAACTAAGGAAATTGCATCATCATTCCAAAAAAAAAACCCCAACTCCACATTTAAATCAAAGTAAGAATAAAAGAAGGCAAGATCAAGGGAAGGGAAAATTATCCTGGAAACTTGACTAAGTGATAATTGCACAGTGTAATCCCATAAGAACCTGATGAACTTTCAGCACGTTTCAAGCTCTTGTTTTGATGACATGCCAAAAAAAGCAGATAATGACCATTTCAGATTTCCGCAACCCATACATTCTGAGAAGTGATGCTTGGTACAGTACAAAAAGAGCCCCAAGAATTGCATGCCATGCTCGTATCTGTCCGATGCTAGTATCAGTCCCATACTTACAGTGGCTGAAGATGGCAAATGAGGAATTTGTAGCAGAGCAAGTACTTGAGGGCAGACTTATTTTACTCTCCTTGCGGCTCCTTATATTTTGTAAGCGGTAGAGCTACTGCCCAGAGGTGCTTGTGCCGTGTGTGGGGTTGCAGAGTGCAGAGCCACTATTACTCAGCGTTAAGTCAACATAGCTGAAAAATCATTTCCACTTGGCTCAAAAACCCCAATATTTTTCCACAAACATGTAATGTTTGCTGCCCTGCATCCCTTTCTTCAGTATCTCTGGCCTCATGGGCTACAGCAGGAAGAACAAAAAACCCCATAAGCTCAAACTGTCTACACTCTCTGAAATACTTAGTCAGAGCACACTAACTTTGTGGCTAGCTAAGACCAAATGTAGGGACCGCATCCCTCAAAACTCCCGTGCACTACAGTAACGCCAACAACCTATTTTTACATGGAGAGACTCTTCACGCTGTCCACGTACATTACTGCTCTGTTTAAAAACAAAGCAAAATTTCTATTAAGACAAATAAAGGTACGCATGCCTAACACGTTTAGGCTACAGCTGGTCATGTTAGGAGAACCCACCACTGTGATTATGAATCTATGGATAAATATCAAGCCATGGGTATGTTATTAAGGTCTTGATGTATATCATGCCAAGTACGGCGAGCCAAGAAGCAGCTCAAACCGATTTAAGCAACTATTAGGAAGTTTTTTCATGGAGATGGGGGTCTGGAGGGCCAGAGAGAAGAAGAAGGACTACAACCTGACAGACTGACTGGGAAGGGACTCCCATGTCTGTGGATGCAGAACACCCATCTTGCACAGAAGGACTTAAGCGCGTCCTTCCCTGTAGGGAACCCCCTGCTCTCTCCTCTTCACTCGGACACTTCCATTGGCAACATGCACCTCCATCCGCAGTGCTGCCAAGGACCCTGCCAGGGTAAGACGGGACCTCAAACTCCTCCTGCCAACAGCTCCCCTCTATAACCTCTCTGAGAATCAGCTAATCAAGAGACTCAAGCTCTGTCAAGCTCTAAACAGGGGCAGGTGAGACAAGAGATGCTGCAAAGTCCTTTCTGCTCAGTCAGGGCAATGTCATTCACACAGTGTTTCCTCTGCTCCCGTAAGAGCACTAGGGACAGGGCTCAGAGCTGTCACATCTTGCAACATGTGGGAAAGCTTTCCTTTAGTTAATATGATGGCATATGCTTATCATTCCCCCAACAGCATACAATCTTAAAATGGAAATAACACCCCCCACCAATATAGTTTTACATGCACTATTTACGTAATCCTATATTTAAATGTATGGATGATTTAAGGAATGAAATATAAATAACTCCTTATTAATCTGTTTAATAACCACAGCTATACTTTGCTCTGAGATGACCAAAATTACTGAATTCCTTACTTACGTAAGTAGCGCCATTGAGTCAATGGGATGTTTTTATATGAATAAAGACTAATCACATGATTAAGCACTACCGGCATGGATCCTTGAAGTGGTTATTTCCAGCTTTAAGTAACAAAAAGTACTGACTTTACAGAAGCATTCACTGCAACTATATTATTCAATATTATCTTCTACAGGCATATTTTCCCCTCCACACATGGAAATTACTGCCTGTGTTATTTACGGTCATTAAATGTCAATCAAGGCAAAAGCCGAGCAACCTTTACTTTCAAAAACAATGTGATGAAACACACAGAACTCAACAGCCACCTAAGCCAGAGACTGAAAGAACAGAAAGCTCAGCTACAATTATATTAGTTTACACCGTACTGTGCTTTACCGTGTGCTACACTACTTTAACCTTTTGACATGAAATGACTACGAATTCTCAGGAAAGCACCACTGTAAACAATGATGAAACAGCAGCATCCTTTCTGAACATGTAATACTGAGGATGCTGAGCTCGGGAAAGCCGAATACCGTTCTGAGATCTGCCAGTCAGTGGCTTCATCAAGTTATTTTAATTTTCTGTCCTCTATCTGAGAAACAGCAGTAATAAACTCTTTTCCGTAAAGCGCTAAGACAACGAAATAAACATGCTTCATACACCTTCACCACCCATGGATTTCTACGCCTGGGGTTTTGAGTGCTTGGTCCAGAACTAAGCATATCGCCACTCTTCACCAAGGAAGAGGTTGAGGGCGTTTTATACGCCACAGGGCTGGTTTACACAGCTGAGTTCCCTAACTCGCTGGTCTGCTGGAAGCGTGTGCGCGCGGGGTGGGAAGGACAGCCGCGGTTACCACCTGCCAGCTGTGCGCCAGAAGGAGCTCAAAGCAGACAAGTTTCTCAGCAGCAGCAAGCGCTGAAAGCAAACCCAGCAAACCCCCCGCGGCTCGGTTTCCCCGAGATGCGTGCCGAGGGGAGCCCGCGGAGCGCCGCGGGGGCCGGGGCCGCGCCGGTGGACAGAGGGCACGGTGTCACCGCCGGGGCCACCGGGAACCGGCACGCAGCCCCCTCGGAGCGCTCGCTGCCCGGGTGCCGGGCGGAAAACGACCAAAGACCGCGGCAAAAACCGCCTGGAACCCCGAGGCGCCCTCCCTCAAGCGGGCTGGGGGAGACGAAGCCGGTTTGGGGGTCCGCCGCCTCCCGTTCCCGGAGCGGCGCTCACCTCTCCGCTGGCGGGCTCCTCCTCCGGTCGAGCCTGCCGGTAACCCCCGCTCAGCAGCGCGGCTGGGGCAGTGGGACGCAGCCGAGCTCGGGAGCCATCAACCCCCGCCGAGCCGGGGCTCCCTNGTCATTTTTTCCTTCCTTATTCCGTTCCCTCCTGCCCCGGGGAGGCTGCCCATCCCGTCCCGCAGGCCTCGCTCGGCTGCTGGGCAGGCCCGGTGCCCGGCGGGACGCCTCGGCGCGGAGGAGGGCAGCCCGCAGCCCGAGTCGCTGGGGCCGGAGCAGCGCTGTGCCCCGGTGCAGGGCATCGCCCTGGTGCCACCACGGCGGTGTAAAAAGGCCCTCGGGCACCGGGGAGTTGCGCTAGGGAACCGGCAGCTCCAGCCGGTCCCGCCCTGCCGTGCCCGGAGCTCGGGGCAGCATCCTGGCTGTGCCCTGGCTGTGCCCTGGCTGTACCTCGGCTGTGCCCTCCGAGCGCCAGCAGCAGCAGCGAGAGGCTCCAGTTTCCCCAGGAGCCGGTACCTCCTCCTTGTCCACAGGGACAAGCATGACGAGGGGCTCGCTGGACTCGTGGTCCACGCAGAGAGGTCTCAGGGTGTAGGTGCCTACCCCCCTGGAGCTGACATCCCGACAGGATGGAAAGGGAGCCCGTCCTGTTTGAAGCTATTGAACTTCTAGACTGTTTTCAAACCCAAACAAGTTGGTTTCTTTTTTTCTTTCAGGTTGCGTCTGCTTCACAGTTTTGGCTTTGTATTGTAACTAACCGCAAGTGAGCTGATTTCTTTAATTAGAGGTTAGACTGATATGTAATCCCATAACTCCATATGCTGGTACTTTAGGCAGGAGGCTTTAATGTGCTTCAATCCAGCCCTGCTCAAGGTAAGGTCGTTGTAGGTGAGGAGCAGAGCTTTGGGCTAAAGTTAGCAAGTCAGGGAGATCTAAGTTGCCTGAGTGGGTTGTAAACTCTTTGGCCAGGCCTAGCAGTTTGTAGGAATCATTAAATTTAATGATTGTAATCAACTGAGTCACATCTTTAAACGATATCCTAAAATCTGTGCAACAGAAAAACTAACTGATTAAAACACAATACTTAAGGCCTGTTAACATGACTGCTGGATGGGACTTAACACTGGAAAAAGGGCAGTTCCTTGCCCCCCAGCCTGGCAACCTGCAGGCACCCAGAAATGAAATACAGTGCAGCGAAGTTTCTTCCAGTCTTCGAAGCCTTTATCCTCACAGATGCTGATCTCCTGCCCATTCCCGAGCATCCACTGCTCCCACTCACTCAATAAGAAGCTAGTGTTGCTCCACACCTTGAAATCAAGTATTAAATCTGGATTCCTTCAGAGAACAGGTGGATTTTGGAAGAGTTCAGCCTTGAGCATCCTCACCTCACCTCCAGCAGCAGCGGCTGGCTCAGCTCACGCGCTTCCGTCATGTGCTGTGGTTATGTGGCAGCGTGCTCTTTCCCAGGGTTTGCAGGCCTGTGTCTGGGTCTGTAGTGCCTCACCTCCTTCTTTCTCTGCCTTTGTTAAAGAAGAGATTAGGGATGTGGCTGGAAGAAGAATAATCCCTTCCAATGTTTGTTTATGCTCTCCTTGCAGAAATTTCTTTTAAAAGACTTTTGGGTTTGGGTTTTTTTTAGTACTTTTTTTTTTCTTTTTCTTTTTTCCGCCTTGATTCTGCTGCCTTGGAAAGTAGTAGTTGAGTAGGAAGGCTCTGCATTTAAGGATTGATGGCCTGAGGGATAACTGAGATCCAGAGGGCTGGATGCCTGAGGGAACTGGGCCTGAACAATCACTTGCGTAACTAGTGCAGCATCTGTGCATGCTTCCTTCAGCATCTTGCCATTCCCTGCTCCTGGACATTTTTCTCTGTCCTCTTATATGGGATGAGGTACTGGATTACTGATGTGATCTGGTTAGAAAATGGATATGTATATGTATATTTATTTTTACCCAAAGTGTTTCTCTCATGTGATGTGAAGCCCAGCCAGTCACTGAGTTTTACACTGTTTTATGCAATGGAGAGATTCACCATGGAGCTAAGGTAGGTAGTAGGGAAAAATGGACTGACTTACACCCTGCTTTTCATGTGAAACTGCAGCAAATATATTAACAAGTGGTCCTACCCCATCCTGGTTTTCACTTACAGAAAGAAGGAAAGGAAAATAAGTGTGAGTAAGGAGACTAACAGTTCTGCAGTTGTTAGCTGTGAGCCTGTGAGGGAGATGCTGAGTTCCAGGAAAACCTGAAAATGCAACAGCTTATTTTTGTTTTTCTGAACGGTAAGCACACCTGAATATTCATAATTACTATTTACACCTCGATAAACTGAAAGACGATTGCACATAGCTAAGGCTGATGTTTATCGTACAGGTCTGAGCAGGACGGCAGGAATTAATTTGATCTGAGTTTGCACAGCAAAAAATGAAGTTCTGTCTTGTCAACCAGATCTCCTAGGCAATATAGGAATACATTAAAAACATCATCAACATCAATAATTATAGAATGTATGAATATATATTCATCTTTTCTGATTTACTTCTGTTTCTTGTAATTATACCTCATCATTTATCCCACCATTTATGATATAATGTTTATGTTTGACAGAATATAAACATATATACACATATAAGGGCAAGGAAAATTTTCTTCTTTGAAGTGTGTGTGTAGACGCACACATATACATGCACCTACCTATATATAAACACACACAGACATATTTTAATGTATATATACATATCTATATCTCTTGAGGGAAGGGGGGAGTTCTCCTTGCTGTTGAGGCTATGATAAGAAATGCTGTAAATTGCAGCTACCTAGATTCTGGTTAGGCATAAGGGTAAAAGCCCCCACCCATATACGTGGTGAAGTTTCTATATCCCTGGAGCAGGCTGCCTAGGGAAGCTGCAGAATACCCATCTTTGGAGGGTATTTAAGGAATCAGTTTCATACACATCCAGTAACAATTCTTTACTTGGCTTGAAGAGAAGAATAAATCTCTCAAGGCCCCATTCAGCTCCGTATCTCTAAATTATTTTAATTATTTTGCTTCTTTTTCCTCTTTAGGAAGGAGGAGCTCATGCTCACTAAATTAAACCAAGACCTCAGAGCGCTCAGAACACCATCACCAAGTGCTTCAGAGGTTGCATCAAGTCAGATTCATTGTCAAGATAGGACTCATATAATATTCGGTCATAGGGTGATGGTGATAATATTTATGGATAGTAACATTCAGACTTTAATAGCTCAATCATTTGCCAGGTCTTTTAATATCAAGTAATTCTGTAAGAGGCGTGATTCATCTAGAAGGGAGGAAAAGGATCATAACAGGGAAATCCCTTCTATTGCAATAGCAATGCTTGAGGTCACACTTGAGTTCAGCGCTTCTGGCTTCCAGGAGCCCTTTCATTGATGCTTTTCCTGGCGGAGAAGTAATGAGAAGAGCTTGTCAGTGCAGAGGAGAAAGAGGGAGGAAAATCCCTTCAGCCTCTATCAGACAGAAAACTGGTGCTTACTACTGAATCAAGTAGTGATAGTAAAAAGAAAAATACCCAAACTCATCTCTGCCACTTAGATAGCAAGAGCTGAACTGGGTTTGTGAATTTTTTGTTGTACTCATCTGAATACAGTAAGAGAAACTCCGGATTCCCAGGGAGACTTTTACCAGGGCATTGTGGCAAGGGACTGTACTGGGAGTAGGGGTTCTTATTTGTTTGTGCCACCGGGCCAAGCCTCCCTCTACTTTTCTTCTGATTTTATCTTCTTTTTTTTTTTCTTCTTCTTTTCTTCTTCTTTTTAGTGTCCATGATACAAATGTCAGAAGTAAAGGGCTGGAACTGCAGTGGGTTCCAAAGATGCTGAAAGTTCAAATCTTGCCCTAGCCCCTTTTGTTGAGCTGTAGGTTAAACATTAATAATATTCTCCCATTAAAGCTGGTGAAAGATTGTGATAAATGACCTATGGAGGCAAACGTTGGACATTTTTAAGAACAGATTATGTTAGCTAGAAGACGACTAAGTATGCCATTAACCATGCTTACCTCCTGGAATGGAGGTAATGGGCAAGCTGAAATCTCGGAGTGCCTTTCCGGTGCTGTTTTATGAGAGTCTGTGAAATGTGTGAAAAGGTTGCAGTGGTAGTGATAATATCTTTCCAACTTGATTTTAATCTGTCATACATTCGTCTGATGTCTGTATATACTGGATCGAGCCTCAGGGCCCCCTGAGAACTGCAGACGTATAGCTACGTATAGGTACGTTTGAGAGAGATAGCAGCAAAGCCCAGCGTTACTGACCCTCTGCAATGCACGATGCAGCAAACTCCACTAAGCCCCCAACAAGAAATAAGCAGAAGACCAACATTATTTTAGCTTAGGAGAGCAAACTACTTTCAGTGGGTTTTGAAGCAGGCTCAGACAGGGCTTGTGGCTAAATTGAAGAAAATAAGAACAGCAGTAGTAAGCCAAATCAAAGGCCCATGGAGCTCGGTGCTCTGTTTCTCACAGTGGTTAAGAAGATGCCTAGGAAAGAGTGTAAAAACAGGGAGGGTTGTTCCTGACACTTTTCCAGCCTGCACTTTGCCAGTTTTCCTGTGGGATCTGGGGCTGTGGCTTAGCATTCTCATACCTCAGTTTCTCAGTTGTACGCTAAGTGCAGGGATGTTTCTTGTCTCACACTTTTCCGTATCTTGCTGGTTTAATTTTGTCTACAAGCTCTTTAGGATAGTCTTCTTGTTTTGTGTTTTCCGTACCTTAACACATAGACACATGGATTTTACCATGAGTATTTACAGTGTGGTCCCTGTTTCAAGAAAGTTACCGTCCAAGTTTAGCAGACTTCATTTGGCTGTGAACTGCGACTGTCGTAATGGTCTTTGATTTCGGTTGAGGGTTGTAAGCATAAAGCACTGTGTACATAATGCTGCCGAGGGATGGCTTCTGCATAGGGATGGTCTTCTCTTTGCAGAACTATGGTAGTCAGCAGGCCTTAGTGCACAGAGTAAATGGCTGGATTTCGGTTGTGCCAGCCCACTCATTTTTGCATTTACCTTGATGTTGAGGCTGGGACAAATGCTGTGCTGCCTAAACGTGCAGTGCGCACCCCAACAGGGGACCCTAAAGCAGAGTCTGCATTTTGGAGCTGTTTGCGTCAGCCAACACTTCAGCATCCGTGAGTCAGCAGCTGGTTAACAAATAAATAGCTAAAGACAATGCCTCGTCTGAAGTCCAAGGGAACGGCTATTGTTTTCCTTTCTTCTATATTCCACTCTGATGAGATTACGTAAGCAGCTATTCTAACTTTAGATATGAAGTAAGCATTCAGCACAGAGCTGTACCCTCTGGGAGCGGATGGGAAGGGTCAGGGAATGGAGCTAGCGAATGCCTGCTCACGTAATTAAAGCGCTTACTTGTCTCTCCTCTATTCCCTGAACAATTTCGACATATAAAGCAGTCAGTCAGACTTTCTTAGCCTGCAGTTCAGCAGGCTTGCCTGTCTTTCAGTTCTTTAGCATCTTGTGCTAAAGAGCTAAGAGCTCCCTTTCCCAGTGAACTCTAGTCTCACTGGAAGTTTTTATTTTCTCCCAAAATATATGCAATTTGTATAGTCTGAATGGTAAAAAATTCAGTGCAATCTGTTCTCATTTCTTTTAGGTATTTCCAATAATGTATTTTCTTACATATGTTTCCATTTATTAAGCCAACCTTACGCTCTTTAAAACCAGTAAAAGTATTTTAAATTGTTAATTTCCATGTGCTTGGTTAATACGTGAATGAATGACTCTGTATCATTCCTTACTAATATGGGAGAACTGCTGACACCATTTTTTCTCAAGATGGAATAGCTCTTCTCCTCAGCAGCTCTCAGCAATGGAATTATGTGGGGACTGCTAAGTGAATAAAAAACAATGATATGAAGGTAATCTTTAGTCACGAGTTGCAGAGCATGAATCTTGTCGGTCTTTTCCCTGTGTAATTTCCCCCAATTCATCAAAAAGTAGAGAAATAGCCAAGAAATATAAATTTCTACAGTACATGATGAATGTTTCTGACCAGCTTTTTATGTTCATAATTGTCTAGTGTAACCTCTTCAATAACACAGGCCATTGAGCTTCATCTGTAGTTTCTGTGTCAGCCCCGTAACTTCTCTTTCAGGAAGAGACTATTTTGATTTAATCAAAGAGAACAGAATTGTATCAAGGGTCTGGTGCTCACAGCGCTTACTGTAAATTCTGTTTTAGAATAACTGGTGTAGGTGTGGGACTTAGTCTCATTCGGCACACCCACAGCCAGACAGTTTATCTGGGGTTTTACCTCAAAAGCTTTGAGTATTGAATAGGTTTCGGTATGTTGTACGTTAAGAGGTTAACTGCGTTTTGGGTCTGTTCACAGCCGTTTTCAATGACAATGAGGAAGTGAATACATTCCTGGACTTTCAAGAGCAGAGGAAAGGCATTTCCTTTGGGTAGAACAAATGCTGTGCCTGGGGAGTAACATGAGAGGCTTATATGAGTGGCCAGAAATTCAAGCTAACTTTCCAAGTGGAGAGAAAATCTATTTGCCCTGTATTAGCAGTGACAGGATTTCCCCAAGGAAAATTTGTTCAAAGAAGGATGTTTGTTTATGCATAGGAATTTACCAGCATTTGCTGAAATAAATAACAGAGTCCTAGTTTGTTTCCTAAAAAGTAACAGTCATGTTCCCATAGGGAAATGGTGATTTTCCTTTGTAAGCATGGGTTTAGTCAATGTCTGTCGGGTGACTCTGATCATGTGTTGTAGCTCAAAAAGTATATTGTGTTCTTCTGATTCATACTGATTTCAGGGAGAAGGGACTCCCCATTTTTGCAATGACAGCAGTTATTGGCAACACTAGCATAATAATTTATTCCTATCTTCGCAGAAAGTTTTGTAAGATTTCTGCCATGTACATGCAGGGAATGTGTTTTCATGTCACATGCCCCCCACTTCTGTAAATTTTGCAGCTGCAGAACACAGCCTACAAGCTGCTTACTATACATTGCTGTTCACTCATTCAGGTGGAGAGAAGTAAAAGTAGTCCCAGATAGATTTGGGAATAGTAGAGAGGGAAGCAGCATATCATGTCTAGGAGATGCTACAGAAATCTATTCTTCTCTGGTCTATGTGGAGCATCTTAGGTAACTGTGTTTCCATCCTCATGGTCTTAGAGCATTAAAATTGAGGACTGTCTGATCTGGATCATCTGCACCAAGCAAATTCATCTCTCTGTGCGTTACCCTTGATATGGAGTAGGAGTTGATTTTCATGGCAGAGTAGCATTGTCCGGACTGTGCGGGACAGACAACTTCTGAGGGGCCGTAGATTTATAATTTTTGGTATGTTTTGATTTTTGGTATATTTCTGTAATAGTTCATTGTCCAAACCTTTTTTTTTTTTTTCAAATGGGAGTGCTGCTGAAGTGCTAGTCGGCTCCTCATCATTGTTACCAAAATACCTTTACCTTTCAAGTCCTCTCTGTACTGAAGAATAGATGTCGTGTGTAAGAAAACTACGTAGATGCTTTTGCATGATAGCTAAAGATGGATTGAAGGAAATATCCCAGAGTGGACAAGGTAAAGGCTGGAAGTCCAACATCAAAGATTTTAGTACAGTATGTACAGCTTTACCCTATCTGGGTCATGTCTGGCTTGTGGAGCAGTAGTCAAAACAACCTAAGAAGTACAGTGCATGGCTGATCCCGATCTCCTTGGCCTCCTTGTTCTGCTGTTCTGCCATTTTTTCCCTTTTATGGTTATGCACATTGCCCAAACGCATTCATTTTAAAAATAGATGAAAGGGAAACACTAACTATATGGCTAATTCTCACCTAGCTTGCCATGATATTTCTTGAGAATGAGAGGCAGAAACATAGTCAGTAACTATTCCATGGGATTTTTTACCACAGTAAATGTCATTAGCTGCACTGGCTTGACATGTTTCAATGAGGCCAACTATGTCTGCCTACATAGGTTTCTGCTTGCAATTTCAGTAGGTTTATGGCATCTTGTAATTTCCTGGACTAAATATGGATTTTAGGTGTGCACTGAGGAGCAGCTATGATATCCTCCCACAGAAATGACTACATTTCAGGAGTGGTTCCAGTGTACAAGAAGAAAAAGAGAGAGAGAGAATTAGTATCAAAGAGATTGCCCTGTGCCACATCATCTACTGGGAAACACAGACCAGCATAGGCTGGATTTCTGTGCTTGTGAATAACAGTTCTTCTATCATGAAAGTAATACATATGCTGTATGCTTCAGTAAGGGTGTACATCTGTGCACACATGCGTGCACAGATGATAGAGAAGTGGAACAGAGAAGGCTAAATCTAAAGATGATAGAGGCAGCAGAATGCAAACAACAGGGATAAAGATCATGGTGTGGTATCTACAGAGTGGGTGATCTTCACAGGTTCCCCACGAATTTCTTCTCTTTGCCACTCTCAGCAACGGTTTTTCAGCTCTTCGCGAGTCCTCTGAACCTTTCTCCCTTTCTATTCTCACAGGTACAGTGCCAGGCTACCATACAGCTAGTCTACAGGCTGCACCCACATCCCTGCTGCTCGGCTCTGCCTGCGTTGCCCTCCCCTGAGCTCCTGCCTCTGGGGGTAGCCAGGGCAGCATAAGCTCAAGTCTGTCTGCCCCAACAGTGCCCTTAAGCAGTCATCCCACTGTCTGAGCAGGAAAGTGTCTCTTTTGCAGTATCCAGTAGTTCTAACAGCACTGTGATCAGTTATAACCATGATTCAGAATCCATGTCCTGAGACGGGCTTTATCTGGTTCACTTCACAATCTGGAAGGTGAAATTGAGTGATAAGCTTCAGGCTTTTCATGTGATGCTTCAAGATCATCAGTCTAGGGATAGCATCTCAGTGTCTGTGTGGCTTGCTAGGTACTCTCTGACATGGTCATTCTCATTTAGTCCCTGCAAGTACACTCAACTTGGACACATCTGTCTTTTAGAAGTCCTCCATCTGAAATAGCAGTCGTTGGTTATTCCTGGTCACAGACCAGGGCCTTGCTCTAAGCAGACATTTTTC
This sequence comes from Steatornis caripensis, assembly GCA_013398225.1. Classification (NCBI taxonomy): domain Eukaryota; kingdom Metazoa; phylum Chordata; class Aves; order Caprimulgiformes; family Steatornithidae; genus Steatornis; species Steatornis caripensis. The sequence continues at coordinate 240,804 of VZSC01006643.1, forward strand.
CAGAACTCCCTGTGCTCCTATAACTGTTTACTCTTCTGGCTGCAGGTACATTACATCGTCTGTGAGAGCAGGTATCTATCTGATCTCTCTCTGTTCTCTTTCTATGGTATATTGAATCCCTAGAGATGCAGGGAGGAAGTAATCTCTGCACCCTCTGCCTTTGTGGTAGATTCTTGTGGAGATTGCAGAAGGAAATGTGTTCTGCCCCCTTGGCTGTTTGGCGTGTATACCGTAATTGGGCATTAATGAAACCAGGATTATCTCTGACCTCATGTTCTGCAGAGAGATTAGTTAATTTAAAGATAGGGCAGATGGCACCAGAACGGGAAGAGTTTACAACAGGCCAAAGTAGAGCAGCACTGTTACTTCCAAGTTCAAAGTGGGAGTCTGCAAACTCTGGACAAACTTCCTGGCACTGGTGCTATCCCGGGCAGAGAGAGCGACTCCTCCTAATGAAGTCCTGCATGATTCTAATGAAGCTCTGCAGTAGTTCACCTACTTCCACTGAACTGTGCATAAAAACCCCACAATGCTGTTGTAGTCCATAGCTAATTTAACATCTGAATTGCTCATCAAAGGTAAATCCCCTAGTTGAACATTCACTGTTGCATGAGAGTTTTTGAAGATTAGAGGCACCTTATGCACACTTACCCATTTCTTGCCTTAGTTCAATACTCAGTGTATCTGCTTGATGTTAAGCCATCACTGTTATTATTTAAAGCTGATACAGGGTCTTTCAAGAATGGAATCACAGCATGTGTTTCAGTCTTATGTCTTAATTTAAGCAGGATCAGGCATAACAAGTTTACTAAATTGCTCAGCATTGCCTGTGTGAAAACCCAGTTTCCTATTTTTTCCGTGTTTGTCAAATCACATCTGTTTTGGATGAAGTGTTTGAGATTGCTGTCCATGGTGAATTTGGGGAGGGAGGTGAGAAACAGGGAAAGCCTGACTTAAAATAGCTCGTTCTTTTCTAGGGTCAAGGCTAGGGGAAAAATAAGTAATTTTGCCTGTGTAGAAAAAGTTCTAGCAACTTTTTCTTTAAACTGCTCATGTGACCCATTCTTTGAAGCAGAAACCTGACTTATGGCAACAGAAAGACTTATGCATCAGGGATGTGCTATTTGCAACTCAAAGAAATGTCAGTCCAAACTCATTGCTAGCAAACTGCTATTTGTCCTTGCGGGTAGAGACTTTTAGAAGTCAAACTACAGGTGGTTCTGCAAATTCCCCTTAGCTCCTCATGGTGGCTGTACCACCATGCATCCCCCTGTCCTGGCTGCAGCTGTGTCTCTGGACCATGTCCTGCAGAGTTCACTCCATGTCTTGGCTTGGCCGTGCTGCTTTCAGTGCACAGCATATTTGCCTGCCATCCAAGAAATGTGTTCTGATTGACCTGAAACCATCAGCAGTCAGATCAAAAACTTGCACCTGAAAAATATTTCAGCATGAACATGAGCGGAAGTGGCAATTCCCCCTGTTGCCCAGTGGCCCAGGGAAGGTCACACATACAGAATGTGGTTGGTGCTGTTTATTTTTGCCTCTGCCACATACCGCTAGATGAGGACAGGGGCAAACCTAGATTTCCTTCACCCTTCTTGGTGAAATAAAGAAATTTTCAAGCTAGCTAAGGCACAGAGTATGCAGGAGAAGTCTTCAAGTCCCTCTGGGTGCTTAAAGAAATATTTATTTTCTGAGTAGGAGAGAAAGCACTGAGGAGTTAGGTTTAATCATAAAGTAACAATGAGGAATCTTACTGAGGTTATTCCAATTAATAGTTAAATATTTCTAAATAGAGTAGGGTAGTCTCAACGTGCAAGTTCAGGAGCACCTTACCCTGGACTATACCATTAGCTGTGGAAGAAGAGTCTGGGTCTCCTCACATACCAAAAAGTTAACAAAAGGCTCCGTTAGTTAAAAGGCAGGAAGCTGTAACGCTGCCTCCTTGTTCTTCCCTTTGTGAAGAACTTTGAAAAAACTTTGGGTTTTATGTTTCCAATGCTGTAAATGGAAATGAAAGGTTTTCTAATGAGTCAAAATGCAGGTGAATATAATTTTTTTCAGGTTAATAAAAGGAACAGAAAAATCGACGTTTTCCTCCAGATCAAACCACTCCTTTTACTGATTTTTCAGTTCTTCCACCAGACCAAACCAGGTTTATGCAGAGCTGGAGTAAGTTGCCATCCTGCAACTGTATGCTCCCCACAGTGTGGTGGAGCACATGCCATCCCCTACAGATCCAGTGCTGCCCACAGGGTGCAATCATGCAGAGTGATTCAGAGAGGGTTTGCTGCAGCCCAGATCTGTAGGGCAAAGCTGGACCTCCTACCATTTCTGCCCCCCACTAGTCCAAATTAAGGTGAAAGGCAATGTAAATGAAACAAGGAAACTTTATCTTGTGCCTTTAGTGACCTTTGTCTTGCCAGCAACGATGACGGAAGAGAGGAATATCTGTGACTTGGGCAGACCCTGGTGTTATTTGAGTGGCAGCTGAGATTTGGTGGTGATTGCTGGTATCTGAAGTTGAAGAAGACTGAATTTCAGAGCTGAGGAAACTGGGGACACAGAAGAGTTTCTGAGGGAGACAGGAAACCAGGAGCTGAGAAGCTGTGTAAGGGAAGCAATTCAGTCAAGCAGTTCACTCGTCAGTGGTACTAGAATAGAAACCAACTGGGACTGGGGAGCTGGTGATGGAAAAAGCACCAGCTCTTACTAGGAGCTAAAATACAGGATGAGAAAAGGAAATGTCTGGAGAACAACAGGTCAAGTAAAGGAAGGAACTGAGTGGGACAGGGATAGGAAGAGCCCGGGGAAAAGGCTGCAATGAGGAGTCGGAAAACAGAGAATAGGGAACATGAAGGCTATCAGCAAAATGGCCAATATTATGAATTTTGAAGAGATGAAGACCAAGTGGGGAGAGCTAGAAACGAGAACTGACATGTGGTAAAGCAAGGAGAAGGGAGCTTGGTGGAGAAGTTTGAGGAATGGAGACTGAAAGTTGAAGAGAACAAAATTAGACGGATAAGAAAGAAACAAATGGAACTTGAACAAGGAAGAGTGAGGAATGAAAAGGAAAAATGTGAGGCAGTGGGCAGAGACATGTGTGCCCCACTGCGCAGCCTCTACTTGAGCCTGCATTGGTGTTCAAGCACTTGACTTTTGCCATTTCCACACCAGAGATTATCCATTGTCTTTGTCCCACACTTCCTGTTGCTCCCCTGAGATTAAAGAATGTTAAAGTCACCAAGTGTGGTAGGTGAGAACGCCCGTCTCCTTCACAGCACGTAAGACATTTGTCCTGGAGGAGTCAGGGATCTGAGGCAGAGTGAACAGGACATCCCCCGTGTGCCCAGGACCTCTGCCCATCTCGCTGTCTTGTTCTGAAGCTGCAGGCTGAAGGAAGGGATTGCACCGAGAGCAAGCACAGCCGCCCGGTGAAGGTGGTCACATGCTGGCCTGGGAAAGTGTACTTTATCCTCCTCTTTGCCGCAAAATTTCTGTGTGGTGCCGGGCAAATTTTTGAAATCTACCATGTCAGAGGTGGTGACTGACTGGGTGCTCCTCATATTACGCATGTGTGGGTGGAGATTTCGGGTCTGACATGGAGTGCTGAGTTCTCACAGCTGTAACTGAGGTAATGCGTACTGTGCTTTGGAGATAGAAAGCAGAGTACTAAATAAACTGAGAAATCAGGTCCTTGGGAGTACACAGAAGTAATGGAAACTTTTGACCTTAATCACTTTGTGCTTCAGTTCCCTATGTGTAAAATGTGGATAGTACCACCCCCTCATGTTGCAGGGTTTACGAACAAAGATTAGCTAACATTCAAAGATCCTCAGATGCTTTAGTGATGAGGCAAGAGCAGGAGTCTCTGAGTAATTTTATTTTCAGAGACATTTTTGAGTAGTAGGTAAAGTGCGAGGCTGGGCAGTGAGCAAAGGGGAGGACACGAAAGCCCAAATAGCTGCTCACCAGATGACTAACTTTGCAGCCTGTGCATGCAAAGAGATGGCAGTGGAGTGGAAAAAGTTATTGTGAGATCGTGAAAGGGCTCACTCCTAAGGCACAGAGCAACTAAAATAGATCTGAAAAAATAACTTAAATGCTGGGATTTCCTACCTTGAGTTGTTGGTTTGTAAATGTCTGATCAACATTTTTGTGTGCAACATAAACTTGTGTTAGCAAGCTCTGGTGAAATGGACATTTCTTTCTGTCTGTAATGCAAGACGAGTCAGGCTTGCCTAGTTGTAGTGTAGTGTACTGGGTTGGTGAATAATAGTGTTATTAAATCAGTAATCTTAATTAATATGATGGCACTCATAGTGGCAGGATTTTAGAAAAGTGGGCAAGTATTGCAACCATTTTACAGAACTATCCTGTTAAGATTTGAAATGAGCATTGATGAGTTGGGAACAAACTCCAGGTCCCTGCATCTTGCTCTTTCCGCTAAAGATCAAACAAGACATGCGTTTTTGTTCCAGCCACGTTGAGTTGGAAACACTTCATAAGTACACACAAGTCTGCAGCTTACCTTGGAGTCCGGTGGTTGTCTTATCGTTTAACATAACTAGGGACAGGTCTGGCATGAATAATTATTTGGGAACATCGAGCATGTTAGAGGAGAAATCCAGGCCTGACATTGAAGGAAATCTCACTGTGTCTTGATTTTACAAAAATCTCTGAGGTCTGGATAGATCTGATTTCATGGAATCAGAAGAGCTTCTGGTATCAACAACTCAAAGCCAGGGACACGGATGAGGGGTCTAGCTTTGGAATTAAAGGCAGTTCCTAGAACTGTCGTTCACCCGTTCCTTAATGAGCAAAAGGGTGCTCCTTTCCATTGCACTGAGAGTATGTGGAATCCCCTCTAATAACTGATAATGAAACTGTAACTGATACTTCTAAAATAACACATTTGACACTTTGTTTTTTAAAAATTTCTGTGAGTCAGAGGAATCTGTGAGGCCAGTTGGGAGCAGGGGGAGAAAAAGAAACCCTCTACAATGTAGGTCGCTAATTATAAAAAAGTCAGTGGAGAAAAAATAAAAGCCCCAAACCAAGTATAGATCCTTACTCTAGTCACTGTTTTGGGTACAGAAACATTTAATTTCTGAGCAAAAAAGAACCCTCAACTTTGTTTTCTTCTCCACCATGAAAATAAGATCAGAGTGAAATTTATTCCAAATGTTGTTACAGTCCGTACATTCAGAGCAATGAGTCTGACACTATGTGGGACATTTGTCAGTAACACTTTAAAACTCAGTATATGCAATTTTCCTGGTGGCTTTCTTCACTAGTGACTTCTTTTGTTCTCAGACATGAGTTTTCTCTTTTACATACTCTGTATTCATAGCAGGAAGGGCAATGTCTTCTCTCCCCCTTTTTTAAAAAAACTTTTTGTAATATTTAACAATGTGGCTTCAAACTAGGACTGGAGCTTTCTTTAATTTACACCATGGAAGTAATAGGTAAAAGGATAATATAAAAGCATCTCCAGCCTTTCCAAGGTAAATGCAACAATTCAGTCATTAAACAAAGGAATTGTGCTGATTCTTACCTTTTCTTTTGCTGCAGCTCTAACTACAGCTGAAATTGTGGGCCTGACATCAACTACTGGAAAATGTTCAATATTAGCTCTGGGCAGAAAATGCTGCAGGTCTTGACCTATCATTTTTCTTCACCACAGTCACAGCATGTATCTCATTTAGACAACTGATTCTCTGCTGTGTTTGCTGTTGTGGCATATTAGAATTTGCTCACAACAAGCACTGTCAATCAGGATTGGGACCGGTGGCATGGAGGAGGCAACAGGTACCAGCAGCTCCTGAGATGTATGTTGAGATCCGGAAGAGAATATAGAAACAGTAACAGAGTTCAAGGTCTTAAGTTTTAAAATTCATCTCAAGCTATTGAGGACCCTATTAACGAGATTTTATGGCAGACATGCTGTTAGGGAGGTTCTAGGTTATCTGGTTAAACTTCTGGAAGATGATCTTTCTGGCATACCTCTTCAACTGCAGTAAGATTTCTTTTTGGGAGGATTCAGCAGCAGGACTGCTGATTTTAATTCTTTATTGTGTTGTCTCTAATCCAGTCCATTTGCACATCTGGATTATTATCTAGAAGAACATACCTGTTTTTCATAGTAGCCTGATGCGTGCAAACAAACAAACTTATACCTTAAAATTTCTACTCTATTATTTAAAGAACAGTGGAAAAATGGAGAGGCAGTTCAGTGTAGGTAGAGTTTGTATCTTATCTGAGCAGCTGATATAGCTGGAAAAAACAGACAAAAAATTGGGTGCACAAGCCCTTCTTCCAGTTTGAAATAGGTGATTCTGTTTTCAGAAATGAAGAGGCATATTTGTAGGTTGGAGAAAACATCTTCTCTGGGAGAGTTAAAGTGTACAAAACTTTGGGCTGAAAGAAGATCATCTTGGGTTTTGACAGGCACTTTCTAAAGGAGACAGGAATAGGTGCGAACAGAAGAAAAAGGCAAACAAACCCCAGTGGCTGGAAGTCAAAACTAGACAAGTTCAAATGAGAAGTTAGATGCTCATAGTTAAATCATGCTTAATCATTATTGGAACAAGATGGAGCCAGGATCTCTTGAATGTCAAATCAAAACAGGACAGCTCACTAGATAATAAGCGTCAGCCAAACACCACTGAATGCAACTAACTATGTTCAGTGCAGAGGTGACTAGGAGATGTGTAACACTGGGATCTGCAAATGATCTGATTCCCCCTCTCGGCCTATGACTCTCTGAGGCTGTAGGTGATCACTTCCTTGAAGAACAAATAAACCTCCCACTGCTTAGGTAACTGAGTCACAAATCCAACCACACACCACTTTCTTTGGGGAAAAAGGGCTGGAAGATATTTTCAGAAATAGCTAAATGGTTTGGAAGTCCATGTCTCACCTTCAGGAGCAACCTTTGTCTCATCTGTGCTGAAAAGTCTGGATTATTGCTAATATCATCTGGCAATGTGTCCTCATGGCAAAGCCAGCCAGCAGCATCCTGGGCTGCATCAGGAGGTGTGTCACCAGCAGGTGGAGGGAGGGGATCCTTCTCCTCTGCTCAGCCCTGGAGAGACACCCTGGAGTGCTGGGTCCAGTGCTGGGCTACCCACTACAAGTGAGACATGGACGTGCTAGGGCGAGACCAGTGAAAGGCAGCAAAGGTGATGAAGGGACTGGAACATCTGTTGTACGAGGAGAGGCTGGGAGAACTGGGACTGCTCAGCCTGGAGAAGAGAAGGCTCAGGGGGATGTCATCAATGTGTACAAATACCTGGGTGGGACAAAGTAAAGAAGAGGCAGCCAGTCTCTGCTCAGTGGTGCCCTGTGACAGGGCAAGAAACAAACTGAAACACAGGAAACTCCATTTAAACATAAGAAAAATTGTTTTGCTGTGAAGGTGGTCAAACACTGGAAGATGTTGCTCAGAGAGGCTGTGGAGTCTCCACCCCTGGAGATATTCAAAACCCAACTGGACACTTCTTACGTTGACCTTCCCCTGAACTGGGTCACCTCCACCAGATGATCGCCAGAGGTGCCTTCTCACCTCAGCAACTCTGGGACTCTGTGAATATGGTAAAGAGGCAAAGTCAGCCAATATATTACAGCCTGACAGGTTTTTTTGTCCGGATGAAGCTTGGTTTATTATAATCAATGACACACAAATACCACTCTCCATGCTGGTCTTGCTGGATGCGGGTGCTGGCAAATTAGTACATTGTCTCATGCTAAAATAATGTTGGGATTCATTGGTCAGTGTGTTTGTATTAATACATAAATAAACACAAAGATATTTATAAATATATAAACATATTGTTTCATACCAATACAACTCTCTCCAATTCGACAGCTGGTAATTAATAAAAAATATTTACTGCAGCTATGCATCAGGACTGTTACCAGTGCAACTATGTTGGCAGAAAATTACCTCCCTTATCAGCATGTTTATTCTGATTAAAAAAAGAGAAATGTATACTCAAGTCCCAAGTATTTATGTAAAAAATCTGGCATAAACTCCAAAATCATACAGGTATTTTTGAACCGTTGCATCTTCATACACAGGTAGCAGTACAGCTAAGGGCAAGCAGCCATCTGCTTCCAGAGGAGACATATCTACACAGCCATGAAGGTGCTCTATGCTTCTGTACTGCAGGAAAAGACAAAAACTATATTGATGAAAATTAGCTCTTTCTTGATAAACTATGCCTGAAGCAAGAACTGTATGATTCCAGCAAAAAATTGCACCCCTCATTTACAAAGTTACTTACCAAAAAATCTGGGATTATCAGAGGAGAGGAGTGATTCTTTTTGCCTCTTTTTTAAAAAAAAAATTTGGACACTGACTCTAGTAAGTGAGAGGGCTGTTGGAGTGTGGATACTTCAAGCACACCCTGAAACCAGATTAGCTGAGGTGGACTAGACCTGTTTGTGTAGATTTGAAAAGAAAGTCTCTTTACCACCATACACAGTCTCTTAAACACATATAGAGTGAAACGTCAACCTGTTAACCCACTCAAAAAAGGAGGAGGTCGTAGCTCTTCCGTGTAGGGCCTGTATCCACAAAGCAGTTACGGGTCATAAAGCTGCACTCGCTTTCCATAAAACAAAAAATGGCCAAATCAGGTAATAAACATCTTTGTACAGCCATGCTTCTGCTGAATAAGATACACACAAAAATAGCAATACTCTTCTTAGGAAGGTATATAGAAGCATCCTTTTTAATATAATGTAACTAGTAATCATTTTTTAAACGACTGCCTTTGCCATACAGATCTTCAAAGATTACTGGTTATTTTGGAGTGTCTTATGTTTTGTCCACCAGCCACCCAAAAGAAACTCAAGGAAGGGCACTCATGCAGCACTGTAGAAGTGGTCTGTTTAAGTACTTCTCAAAAAGACACCACCAAAAGAAGGCAAGTGAAGTGACCAGTCAGTTTCGAGGGGTTTGCCCCAAGAATACAGGAGTGTGCATCTGGAGGCACGTTGGCAAGTATTACTTCTGGGTTGCTGAAGCACGGAGCTCCATGGTTTTCAAACACAAGTGTTCAGTGCCGCTGCAAGCCTTTGGCATTTCCCTGCCTAGCAGGCGTGACAGAGGGTAGTTTCACCTTGTGAGGGTTGCCTCTGGCCAGGAGTACAAGGCTGCCATGATTCGAAGAAGAGCATACATGATCCTGCTGCCATTATTTTATCAGTGGGGGAGAGTCCGCTGCCGTTACATGCCACTGTTGCACAGGAGCTCAGGTCGCTGATGCTGCATCATGGTAATATGTGCTAGGTCGCAAAGTTGGTGTCATCGTGACTTTAAGCAATAGTGCTTTTCTCCTAGCAGGCACAAGTTTACAGAATTAAAAGAGTTAAGTATGAGATGCTGATGTAAGAAAGAAGGTCAAACCACTTTCATTCTTTCCTGTTGTGTCCCTTCGTTTCCACAGCATTTTGGCACGATAAAGCATTTATCACTTTCTCTGCAAATAACAAATCTGCTACTGCAGACATTAAATCTGTCTTATCCTCATCGGTTCTTTTCATACCTGTCAATGGCCACAGCAGATCAGTTGTTGTCTAGGGATGGCTGTTGACATCCAACCCATTTTCTTTGCCTTAGTTACATGATCGGTATCACCCGAAAAGGGACTTATCCAGTTCAGTCGCTGGCATAGCCACTTCAAGAGATGGCAGACTGAAGTCATTGGTACGTTGTGTTTCTGTTTTCTGCCAAGTGTTCAGTGGAAAGGCCCATCTTTGCTGTGCTGGGCTGGAGTAAAACTGTGTGCTAAAGATACATGAATGTGGGAATGAAAAGCCCCTGTGGGAATGAAAAGATACAATATTCTTAGAAATGGATGTCCTCTGGAAGTGGTGAGTGTAGCGGTGGTCAGTCATCTCAGCCCACTTCGTATACCAGAGGTGGGAGGATGCACCCACGCTCCTTAACATTTATATAGGTATAGGCTAATTTAGCAACGCTTGGCTGCTTTCTTTTGAGCAATATCTTCTTTTCTTTCTTTCTTTTTTTTTTTTTTGTTCGGAGGGGAATACCAGACTTGACTAACAAAGGCAAGAGTACACTAAATGTTTCCTTAACAGGAAGCCACTAGCTCTCCGCTTAGCACTGGTGAGGGAAAGCCTTTAGAACTTTTCGAACTTTCTTATGCAAATTTCAATTACACACAAATTAAACTTTTGGGAGAATGTCCCAGGGAAAACCTATTCAATTGGAAATTGAGGCCCTCAGTCCCTTCCAAAAGGTGGCTGTGGTCTCTCAGTGATTGTGAATGCACAGTACGCAAAACCGCATGCATCACCACACAGAAATCTAAAGGTGAGGGGCTTTCAGGTCTCCCAGGGCGTTGTTCAACAGTTTCCATTCGATCTGTTTTTGGCTGAGGATAGCATGTTTTCTAAGAAAAGCATTAGAAGAGTTTTGAAGCAAAAATAGATCATTGAAAGGCGAAGTAATGCAGTCCCCCTAGAGGACACAACAGTTTCTCAAATGAAGGCATTTACTACAGTTGTAGCCAGAAAATTAGTGTCTGAGTGGCTGTTTGAAACATCTGCGTATACATTTGCCATTATTAAAAAACATCCCAGAGTCCTGTCAGAGATCAAGGATACTTTCTGACTGCTCTTCTCACATACATCAAGGAGATAATTTTTATCTCCAGACTGTTCTGCCTTGGACTTGGGACCTATATGCATACTTTCTTTGTGACCTCTTTTGGTGCTAATCGCATCACATAAAGCTAAGAACATGTGCAGGGCCTGGGGCCTTAGTCAGTGGCAAGATACCATGGTAAGGCAGAAAGAGTGATAAGTGAGAGATGGGCCGTTGTTTACAGGTTGTCTTCTCCAGCCTTCATGGTAAAAAGGAGCCTTAAGGATGTGAAGCAGTTCAGGTGAATTAAAAGCCACTGCAGCTGCTGTAATGGTCTTCCTAGAAATACAAGTGTGAGCACCAAGTTCTCTTCCCTGGACCTCTGCCTCTCTCTTGCCTAGAGGCACAGAAAATGGTTGTGTTGGTTTCCATTGGACTTTGTGGGACAGTTAGCAGAGGGGCAAGTGTCTTGGTTGGCGTGTGTGTGAGGTTGCATGTACATCCCAGAGCTGAAGATTGTGGTGTGTTTGGCTGATGGCTGTTGGAGAGACCAGCCTGTGGCTCTGCTTTTATATAGACCAGCATCTAATGGTCCTGAGGAGGGGATACCACAGGTGAGTGTCAGGACAGCAGAGGAGTGTCCCCTCCCTTCACCTCCCAACCCCCTACTGTCAGGAAAGCAGCCAGTAGCTTATACTATCAGCTTATACATTTTGCATTTGAGTGAGCTACCTGTGGCTGAGGTATCTTCCTGCACAAAGCAGGCACAACCTCCCAGGAGGATGTTGTTGAGTGAGCTAATGCTTCAGGGCAAGAAGTGCAGTCTGTACTTTGAGCTCTGAGCCCAGTTTCCTCATCTCAACCCCTGCACTAGCCCAAGGGACAGTGTTTTATCATGGTGACATGGCCATGCATCTTCATGAGTACCATCTGCGTACTAGCCAGCTCTTGGTGTACGAGACCTGGGCTGTATTCTCGCTTCTGCTATGGTATCTCTCTGACTCAGTTTCCTCATTCATCAAATGTGAATGAGGATGCTGCTGTCCTTTGTGAAGTCCATTGAGCAATGTGGATGAAAGCCATGCCCAAGGGAGAGGAATTGTGAGAGGGCAGAACACAACACTGGTATGCCGCAGTCTGTGGTGTGCTGCTATGTTATGGGCACGTAGTGACAGCTGTAATCCTTGTCAGATAAGGAGAGAGATAGTCTGAGTTGCCTTAGCTACCCTTGCTTTGCTTGTCTTGAGGAAGCAACCACTTTTATCCCTGTGGCTGATGTCTGAGAGAAGTGACTATTCTCTAGAGAACTGAAAGTGCTTTTTGGCACACCGGAGAATTTTATTCTCTGACAGATAAGCACAGCATTTGTTACTGAGAAATAACCCTGGCCAAATCGACTGTCCACAGCCTTAGATTGTCATACAGCCATAGAACGACAGATGAAGTGCCCTGCGCCCAGCTGGAGGATGGGAGATGGTGAAGGAAATTCCCGGATGCTGCAGAGGGTAACGTGGCAGCAGTGGAAGCAATGATTCAGGAGGCAGCATTATTTTCTGATTAACTGTGTTGCTGCATAGTTACTATCTTTCTCATGATATTTTAAACAGAGACTTTGACACTTCTTAGCATCAGCAGAGGCTACAGCACTTTTTGCAGTAGCAGGTTGAGATGACTTTTTACTGGGGCGTGAGAGACAAGGTAAGAAGCGCAGCTCTCAGAGGTGATCTATCCTACCCCTGCCCTGAGGCAGGACACCCCACACCTCAGCTGATCCTGACAGATGCCTCCATTACCTGTTCTGAAACACCCGCAATGACAAGGGTTTCACACTCTCTCTTGGCAATCTGGTCTGGCATTTCCATAGCTTTACTGACTGGAGACGTCTCCTCACGTTTCACTTCCAGCTCCCTAACTTGTGTACTCTGCAGTTGGAACCAAATAGTGTGACTATAAGTGTCATTTGGCACCAAACACTTCCACTTTGTAGGAAGGAAGTGAAGGATTATTTTTCCCATTAAAGAAATGTGGGGAAATTAGATATTTGCAATGCAAATGCCTGGTTTCAGGCTTTGCTTTCCATCTTCATAATAAAAAGCCAACCTAGAAAACGCAGCACTGCAGCCTGGATGTTGCGGGTGCCTCTGATCTGCAGTTAGGATCAGTGGCAGCACGAAGCCGTAAACACCAAGTCATTAGCGCATGCTGTCGCTGCTGCTGGTACGAGGCCTGTGAGCCCAGGCACCGCTTCGCTTTGGCATTTCGTATGTCTGCAGTGAAGCTGGGGGCCATTGTGATGGCTGTGGGTTAGAGCATACACGGGCGACCGAGCCACTCTGCAGGTGGCATGAAAGCAATTGTCACATTTGGTGACCTTGTTCCCACCCATGCATCCCCGAACATCCTCTCGCCATGTCCTGGGTGACAAGTGCTGCAGAAATCTGGCATATTTCTTCTTTTGATTGTGTGCCAAGCAAGTAATTCCTAATGGATGTCAGTGGTTTCACCCGGGCTGGGCGGTGGCGTTCAGCACGCCCTATGGCACGTCTGCTGCGTGATCATGGTGGGGTGCTGATGCCAGGCAGGGTTTGGGGCACAGCCAAGACCGCACAGTGATGTGAGGAGTGGTGCCAGGCAACCCAGGAAGTCACATTCCTGGCACAGCAATACCAACAAAACTTTTTAGGACTCGGCTTGCCATAGAAGCAAATACAAATGAGGTTAATGTCTCTTTTGAAAGCCTCCACAGAACTTCACATCAGGTCCTATACCCTTCCTGTCCAATAGACTTTTATTTTTTTATCAACCAGATAGTTAAGCAAAGAGCTGGATCTTCGATAAATCAGAACAGCTCAAATGAAGTCAATAGCACAGCTATGTTATTTTAGTACCAGTGTGTGTTACAGGCCACAGAAAATGAATGTATTATCTGCCTGGATATAAATCCATGGTGTGGGTCCTCACTTTCCCACACTGCCTTATCCCGCTAAAGATTCCACCAGGCTGGTTGGCTTGTTTCAGTGTGCATGTGTCCATAGTTTTCGGTGTTATGGATCATACTCAGCGGCCATTGCAGGCACAGCAATTCCCTTATGAATTTTCTCTTTCAAAGGTGGCAACCTTACCTTCTCCTTACCCAGCAAAATTCTGTCCTCAAGCACCAACTTCAAATATATGCATACATCTTATATCCACTTGTATATTAACTCATTCCTGTGCCTCGGCTTAATTTATCAAGAATTTTGCATTAGCCAAACTCTTGTAATTATGTCATGGAGGAAAAGACAAACAAAACCCACTTGAATCATTCATACTGAGAATTTACCAATACTTCTTAAAGCATCTAGTTCTTGGGTATCAAGTTTGGGGTAATTTCGCAAGAATAACCTGCCACTTTACTGAAAGTGATTTTTTGCTATATTACCAGGGAAAGCCACTATTACTTTGCATTTCCCAACAACAACCAATTTAGTTCGAAATTCATATTTTGTAATAGTTGAAATGAAGACATTTTCTACCAGACAATCCTGATGACATTTTACCCTAAGACCGTCAACACCAGGCAGATGGAAGTGGATCATTTCCACTAAGAGAGGTCATCAGCTCTGTTGCGAAAGTGGCTACTGATTCCAGCTGGACACATAATAACTAATTTTTAATTAACTGTTTTTGCAGGTCTATTGGTTTACTTATTTTCACTTTACACGGACTTTCTACCTTTTCTCCCGTTTTGAGAAAAACAACTCCTCAGTTTCTGAAGTGCAACTGTTTTCTGCACAGCTCTGCTTCTAGCTGTCTCCTAAAAGCATTTTACCTTTGAGGGCACATACTCCTGCTGAAAAAAATGTCAGCTCTGAAGAGGAAAGTGATTTCTCTCTTTTTTTCATTACGCTATTTTTTGACCTGGCAAACCTAGGTGCAACTGAGGTGTTCGCCAGCTACGCCAGAGGGCTGGTTCAGCTCACTGCAGCCGAGGCCAGAGGCTGTTCTCACGCACATCATTGTTTTTACAGGCCCGTGAATCTGCTGACGTCTTTCAGCTTCCTGTTTGGTGAGGCTGCGTCCTCGGCTCCAGGCATGACCTGCACCCTCTTAGACTTCACCCTCCAGCTCTCCTTTGATTTCATCAGCCCTTCCCTGCCTGTGAATAACATTCGGTCGTGATCGCAGAGCAGGGCAGCTGTGGGGAGGGAAGGTCCCCTGTGCTGCAGCCCTTTCAGTGGCAGCAGGGTGGGCGAGGTAGGGGTGCGTGGGAAGGGGAGGGAGCAAGTGTCAAGCAGTCACTGGTAGCATGCGAGACACGCAGTGGGTAGTGTTTCCCCCTCAACACCATTAAACCTTCAGGTTACAAGTGGGTTGAATCCTGTCAGGTCATAGCCACATTATAAAAATGAACATAGACCTCTGAGGTGGATAGGTTACTGGTGAGGGGGCAGTAGCATGGTTAAATCAGATCATTCCTCTTTCTGGTAAACACCGAGAGTAAAATCAACTGTTCCTACCGCCAGGCTGCAAGGCTTTGCCACCCCTTTGCGTTGCCACTGGTGGTGCTGTATCGCATGTCTTGGACAGTCACACCAAGGAAAGGTCCTGCCCACACTGAAGCTTCTGAGTGCGTTTGAAGGTCCTGAGTGCTGTTTTCTGGTGCCAGCACAGAATAATAGCAATGGGCTGGCGAGGAACTTCTCTGAGAATTACTGAGACCAGAATCAAGGGTCATGCCTGTCCACCCTTTTACTTTTGAGCTACTAGAGAGGGCGTTTCTGGTGTTATTCAGAGGAAACCAGAGCAGACAATACTTCTCCCTGTGTTCTGGGTCTGTCCTTTTCTGAACTCCAATTTGGTAATAAACTCATATAGCATTCCGCAAAATTTCATAACATAAACGGAGGATTGTGCTGACTGAAGTAATATGCTGTCTACAATTCAGAAGTAGTACTGTGTTTTGTCAGTGGAAGCAAGAGAATCAAAAATATCTTTCACCCTTCTGCAAGAACTCTTATTTCTTATTGCCAACTTAAGGCAGTCTTTTGTTGCAAGCACTTCAAATTCACTAAGCTTCATGGCAAACATAACCTTCATATGCTGTGACTGCTGCAGAGCTGGTTTAAAGAGAACATCCGCTTATTCCAGTGGTTTCTAGACTTGAAGAAGAACTGAAGTAGGTAGAAAACCTCCAAACCAGTGCAAATATAAGAATGTTAAAAGACAGGGCTGCCAGGCCCTGGACAGGCTTGCAGCATGGGCTGACACGAACTTCAAGAAATTCAGCAAAAGCAAATGTGGAGTTGTGCACCTCGGAAGGAAAAGCCCCTTGCGGTGATATGAGGAGGGGACTGACTGGCTGGGGTGCAGCCCTGCCAGAAAGGACTGGGGACAGGCAGCAAGCTGAATGAGAGCCAGCAACATGCCCTCACAGCAAAGGAGGCCAACGGCATCCTGGGCTGTGTTCACAAAAGAAGAGATGGAGTAGATGGAGGAGAGGGATTATCACCCTCCACTCGGTGCTCGTCAGACCACATCTAGAATACTGTGCCCAGTTTTGTAAACCGCCCTTCCCCTCCAAGTACAGGAAAGTTGGAGCACGTTCAGCAGAGGGCCACCAAGATGGTCAGGGCTGGGGCACTTGCCCTGTGAGGACAGGCTGACAGATTTGGTCTGGTTTGGCCTGGGGCAGAGATGTCTTTTACAGGACCTAACAGAAGCTCCCCAGCACGTATGGAGAGGTCAGAAAGAAGACAGTGCCAGGACCTTCACAGGACTACACATTGGGAAGAAGGAGACAAGGTGCTGACGTTGAAACAAGAGGCTCAGGCTGGATATAAGGAGACACTTCCCCAGGAGGACAGTGAAGCACTGGGCCAGGTCACCCAGTGAGGTTGTGCAGTCTCCAGCCTTTGAGGTTTTCAAGACTGACCAGGCAGAGCCCCAGGCAAACTGATCTGAGCTTACAGCTGTGCATGCTTGGAGCAGGATGTCTCAGCAGAGACCTCTTGACCTCCCTTCCAGCCTGATACCCTGTGATCCTATGCCTATCCCATGACACTTTGAGTGTCATGAAAAGTTTCAGAACTGGGTAAAGGGCTGAAAAGGTAAAAGGAGTATATTTTAACCCCTCTCTCTACCTTTGACCAATCAATTTAGCTCCAGTCCAGCAGTAATGATATTTCTTCTGATTTCCCTAACTGTGAGCAGGCGGTGGGCTTGTGTAAGTGTTGGCTTGGCAGCTGGTATTTTAAGATGAGCTCAGAGGAGGTGGGTGCTGGGCATCGAGGATAGTGCACCCACTGCCTGAGGAGCTTCTCATGCTAATGCAGGGCTCAGTGAAGCGCGAGTGCCTGAGCCTTATGGAATACCTTGCAGGCTCAGAGGTAGGAACAGAAACCTGGCTTTGCCCAGCAAGATGTACCCAGTGGGATACCCCTGGTAAGTGAGCTGCTGATACACATAGAGACAAAGCATATAACATTGGCCAGTTTTGATAGTTTTAATCTCCCCAGAATACAAAATCAATGTTATACCACAGCATTAAAAAATTGCACTTATTTGAGGTATTTAACTTCCCAACCTAAAATCAGTTGTGTGCAAATTCACTTCCAAGACTAGGGCAGCCACATTGCCTGTGGGGCAGTCGCTGTGCCGAATGGTGCCACTGTATCATACCTCTTCCTTCCTTCCTTCCTTCCTCGTGGCTCAGAAGCTCAGTGTGGGTCTGTCCCATCCCCACAGATCCCAGTGCTGCAGCCACCGGCAGCCAAGAGAAGTCACTGTGTTTGTGTTGGCTGGGGTTTTTTTATGAATGCAGGAATTACCACAGTTGAATGAATAATTCATTCATGAAAATGATGCATGAAAAAGAAAGGTGCTTCTCTGTTATTCTTGGAAATTGTTAACCCAGTTGCTTTTTTTGCCTTTGCTGTGGTGCGGCCCCCGGCAGTGGCTGTTGCTGAGAGCCAGTGAGTTAGCGCTCAGTGAAAGTTTGCGAGTGGCGGGGAGGAAAGGTGCACATCTTCTGACAGCTCCGACCCGCTGTCGCTGATGGCTTTTGTGGGTGTTCTCAGAAAGTCCTGCCGGGCGGCCGGGGTGACTCACCGGCAGCTGACTGAAGGCAGGCAGGAGGCCAACAGCCCCAGCACAACTGGAAAGTACAGAGCAAGCCCAGTGTGTGCCAGAAAAAGGAGAAGATGACATGCAGCGATGTATCTGTCTGCCTGTCTTGTCTATATGTCACAAGACTAGAAAAAACAGTGACTCTCTCTATTCCTTGTAGGATATAGGGGAGCTTGGTGCTGTGAAGCCACCTTTGCTCTTGCAAGAGGGCATTTTACATGGTTACATAACAAACGAGAGGAGCTGTTGCAGACGTTCTGCAGACTGCTTGGCAAACCAAACTAAGACACACACAATATTAAATCCTTTCACAGGTACTGCGTACTTTAGGATCCCTGAGGACTAGGGTCAGGTTTACTCTATCAAGCCTACTCACTCCTCTATGAAGCTCCTCTTGCCGCTTTCCGGCAGTCAAGGCATGGAGACCCAAAGGGACAATGCATATGGTCATATAGGGGTAGCGGTGTAAATACAGCCCAAGTTTTATTTTGTGGCATCTCCTTCACTGGGGCCTCTGAAGAGCAAGTTAGGGTAGCCAGCTCTGTGTGTTAGCCCTGGAGCTCATGAACCCTTGTATCCTATGGAGCTGCACCTTCAACTCTTGTGATGGGCAAGCTCTGACTGGAGATCTTCCTATGATGGGCTTGCTTATAAGGTGCTCCTTCTCTGCAGACTTGCTAGTGTGCTCCCTGGGCCACTCGCCCTGACAAACTGCCGCTTCTCATAGATTTGGCAGAATTTAGTTTTCTTCAAAACTCCTGCCCCTGCGAGTCGTGGCTGGCATTGGCCAGCAGTCTCTGGGCTAGCTGGCAGGGTGTTTCTGAGCGACAGGGCAGGCAGGAAGGGCAGGAGGGAGGGCAGAAATACACACACACACACTGTGACCTCTGGCTCTTTTTAAAGAAGCCAAGAAGAATGGCTGCTGGGGGTGACTCCAGGCAGGAGCTTGTTGCTGCCCCCAGGACCCTGCCCAGACAGAGGTGGAGTTAGAAGACCACCAGCAGCACGTGCCTGGGACTTACCCTTACCACAGCCCTGCCTGGGCATCCCAGGGCCGTGTCTGACACTGATTCCCCTCACCAGACCTGATGCTGATCCTCACATGCGTGCTGACATCCTGTCTCCATCCCTCGGGAATTTCCCAATGCTGAATCCTGGCCAGTTCCTTCCTGGCCCTGGATGCCCAAGGCACGTTAACCAGGAATGAAGAGTCACTGGGGTGCTGGAGGCTGAGGAGCTATGGCTTGTCCCTAGCTGCAGCAGAGCCGCGGTATTTCAGAGCACACCGATCCCTCAGCCCCAGCTCCCACTGACACTGAAGTTATTCACCAAAGGCAGGAAAAAGCCTTCCTGGTTTCAAGCTTCTGGGGAAGCGCTGAGGCATGGGCTCAACACAATATAATACAGAGAAAACAGTGATTCAGTTTTGATTCAAAGTCCCTGGTGAAGGGCATGGACAGCTTGGTTTTCTCTCTTTCTTCCTTGAAAGGGCAGTTCTCCGCCAGAATTACACCCTGGGAGATATGCGAACGCATTTCCTCCTTCCTGCAGAGTCAAAAGTGGGAGGGTTTTGTGAGGGAAGTCCTTCGAAAAGCCCACTAAATCCACTTTGCTTGTCACCAGCAGAAAAGTACCATTCAGCTGACCTACCATGACTCAGGTCATACGGGAAATGCTGCAGGCTGCTGTCTGAGGGTCGGGATGCAGGTATTCCCGCTGCCGGTGGGCAAGGCGGAGGGGCTCATGGCTGCTGTTGCTGATACTCACCTCAAGAGACCCACAAGACCTGATGTGGGGACAAGCCTACCAGAAGAGGTTTACATACTGGCAGTTCAGGCTGGGTTGGTTAAACCACCACTTAAGTAGCTGTCCTAATATGGGCAGGACATAAAACTCTGGAGTTTAAAGAGGGAACTGACACTAGTGTTTAGGGATGAAAATAATGAAGCGTTCCTTTTTTCAGTAAGAGTGACTGATCTCCAACTGCAAAGAGGGAGTTTTTCAGAATGCAGGCACATACTTTCTGTGGTTTGTACCGCCTGACAACCATTCAAGCTACAGAAACTGTCAAGTAAGTCTTTTCTATGATGAATGCAAGAGAAAATTGAAAAGCTACCCTCTAAAAACGACTGACCTCTGCAAATGTTCAGTACTTCATAAAATAGAGGGCTGATAATGCCAGCGCGAGAGCGACACAGCTTGCAGTAGGCACTGTGCAGCCTCCTCTGCTGAGCTCCTGGTTTCCAAAGGTGAGGGTGGAGAGGAGGTGAAGCGCATGGTAGGAGCAGAACCCCATAAGGATGAAGCAGGGACCAACTAGTCAGCATTTGCTTGGAGTAACTGGAACTTCTTTTTCTGTAGATGTTTTGTTTATTTTTCAGTCTCCCTTTATCTGAGAAAAAGGTGTGACATTCAATAATTGCTTTAGCCTAACCCAAAGCCTGAGGGGACTCTGTAGCAGGCAGATCTGTGACACAGAACTCAGCAATGTTCAGAGAAAGACCCTAGTGACAAGTCCTGGGGAAATACGGAGCCTGACCTCACCAGAGCTACTGGCACAAACCTTTTGGAGCACCTCTACCCCCACCGCTGTGACAGCAGCATGCAAAGTTGCAGCACCACAGTACTTGGCTACAGACGTGCATGTGGCACGGTGCCATGCCACGGGACATCTTCAGGACAGCACGGGATCCTTTTGGTAGCCTGGCACCATGCCAGGGATGTGTCTTGGTGTGGAGGATTGGTTTGGGCACAGAGCCATCCCAGGAGCACCGGTACTACCATACCAACACTCACAGCAAGACTGCTTAGGGTCATAGAATAGAATAGAACTATTTTGGTTGGAAAAGACCTTTAAGATCATCAAGTCCAATTGTAAACCTAGCATTGCCAAGTCCATCACTAAGCCATGTCCCTAAGAACCACATCTCCACATCTTTTAAACACCTCCAGGGATGGTGACTCAACCACTTCCCTGGGCAGCCTGTTCCAATGCTTGACAACCCTCTCGGTGAAGAAATTTTTCCTAATATCCAACCTAAACCTCCCCTGGCACAACTTGAGGCCTGTTCCTCTTGCCCTATCACTTGTCACTTGGGAGAAGAGACCAACCCCCACCTCACTACAACCTCCTTTCAGGTAGGTTTAGAGGACACTAAGGTCTCCCCTCAGCCTCCTTTTCTCCAGGCTAAACAACTCCAGTTCCCTCAGCTGCTCCTTGTAAGACTGGTGCTCTAGACCCTTCTCCAGCTAGGTTGCCCTTCTTTGGATGTGCTCCAGCACCTCCATGTCTTTCTTGTAGCAAGGGGCCCAAAACGGAACACAGTATTTGAGGTGCAGCCACACCAGTGCTGAGTACAGGGGGATGATTTCTTCCCTAGTCCTGCTGGCCACACTACTTCTGATACAAGCAAGGATGCTGTTGACTGCCTTGGCTGCCTGGTCACACTGCTGGCTCATACTCAGCCAGCTGTCGACCAACATCCTTTTCTGTTGGGCAGCTTTCCAGCCACTCTTCCCCAAGCCTGTAGCATTGCATGTGGTTGTTGTGACCCAAGTGCAGGACTCGGCACTCAGCCTTGTTGAACCTCATACAGTTGGCCTCGGCCCATTGATCCAGTCTGTCCAGATCCCTCNTGTAAGACTGGTGCTCTAGACCCTTCTCCAGCTAGGTTGCCCTTCTTTGGATGTGCTCCAGCACCTCCAT
>VZSC01006645.1:0-62737 GCA_013398225.1 Steatornis caripensis
AGCAAATTATTCTCTTCATCCTTTATCCATTACACTAGTGTTCGAGAAAGTTAGCCTGACTATTGATGTATGTAGGAATTTCATGTTGGTTTGTGAATGTCATTAAGAACTGCATTTTTTTGCTGTGTTTGTGAGCAGCCTTTTGGATGCAAGAAATAAGGCATAAATGAGAAGGTCTGAGTAGCTGTAGCACAGCCATCAGCTTGTACACCTGCGCTCTTAGAAAAGACTGCGCTCTTAGAAAAGACTGCGCTCTGGGCTGGACAAGTGCTCTGGTTTCTCAGGTAGTTGTGGTGGAAGCCTCATGGCTGGAGTGAGAAAGTTCTTGAGAAGATGTCTGAAAGCAGAAAGGGGGTTGACAGAGGCCACCTTCTAAAGAGACTGCTCTTTGAGGAAGAGAAGCTATTCCATTATCATGTGATATCCTGAGGCCTGAGATTTGCATGGGCCAGTGAAATCCCACTGAAGGGGTGGCACTCAGAAGTGTGTTTTCTTCGGATCTGAGCTGCTTATGCTGTTTAACAGTGTTGTTGTAAAGACATTCCTCTTCTAGAGTTGTGCATCCTTGCTTTACGACTAGGTCGTGCCTGGACAGCATAACTAGTGAACTGGAGCTGTCATCACCAGCAGGCCTTTTGTTGGAAAAGTATGTTTGGAAAAGTGTGTAAGTGGAGGTGGAATGGGCAGTAGAAGATTCAGTGTTGAGTCACTGGATGGTTGGACTCCTCGGTCTTGCTGCCCATGAAGGACATCGGGCATGAGATTGGCACTTGGGACTGTGCCAGAGAGACCTTGCAGCAAGAACACTAAGCAACCCACACCAGAACAAAGGCAGAATCCAGTCTATAATGGCAAGATCAATCTATTTTAAGACTACTTTCAGCTGAAGAATATACTCTGTCTGAGATATGTATAACTAGCGCTCTCATTCTTTAAAGAAAGGTGTGGCATGTTGTATGACAATTTGGGCAACTGAAGTTACTAATTCATACAGCCTATTGAAAAATTTTGTTTTTCCTTTCTATTTTTAATGGTGTAGAATTTTTGGATTAGTTTTATTTTATGGCACTACTGGAATCTTATCAAGCTGTCATAATTTTAAAAATTGTTCTATATTATATGCTAAGCCACTCAACTTTGCCCTGAAGAGGCTGAGAAGTGCTCACTTGCCACCTCTGGTAAGACAGTAGTACTGAACTACTTGAGGGTGGAGATTGCTGCAGGAACATCTAGAGCAACTGCTTCTGTTTAGTAAATGAATGCCTTAAGCTTTAATGGTATTAGAAGACCAGATGTGTCAGTCTGACAAAAGAATATGATTTGAGAAGCCCATGGAAAATGTGAAATAAACACTGAAACCGTGCCCTTACGCGTTCAATTCTTTGCTAACACAAACAGGTGGGAAACATTGATAACAGGGCAGCTGAAAACACCATTGAGAGCTAACTTTGGCTGATGCACATCAGCCTGTGAGTCCTCTTACTTCTACTCAACAACAATGGTGAGTGAATAGTATGTTGGCTTGCATTAAAAGCACTGGTGGCATCCTCAGTTAAGGGACTTGGCTGCCTGCTGCAGCAGGTAAGAAATGAGCACCCACCTTTCACCTGTCTTGACTTTGCAAGGGGAATTGGTACCATTTAAAATAGCCCGGCATGACTTGTCAGGATGTAACAAAGCACCTGCATATTCAGAGAGTGACTTTTTCAGGGCCTACATTGTGTCTGGAAGAAAATATTCTTTTGATTGACCTACATACAGTATAAGTCAGATGTAGCATTGATTTTTGGAGCTTGATGACTTCAAGACCACAGATCCAGATTCTCCAGAGAAGGCAGCTTTGTGCTCTGTGTTGTATAAACAGGCCGAACAATTTATTGAAAACAGTAATAACAGTAAATGCTTCAATTTTTAAAATGTAATAATTCTTTAAAAGTAACTTTGGCAATTATTTAGTGATTGATTATTTTATTTCCATGTGAGAGTTCCATGTTTTTCCAGTAGTCAGCTGAGTACTGACTTGTCTTGTTGGACTAGGCCAGACAGAAGGTGAAACTGGGAAATACAGGGATCAAGACAAATGGGCTAGTCTAAGCTAACTTCTGTCTAAACATAAATAGTGGCATTATTTCGAACAAATTTTGAAAGACAAGCAAACAGAAAACAAGGTTTCTGCATAATGTATTCATATTTAACCGATTTAAGTTATCCTCATGTGAAATGAAAAAGGCTATTTTGTTTAGGGTAAAAAAGTTCACGTTCTCATCTTTTTTTCCCCTCCTCCCTCCCTCCTCACATCTGCTTTTTGATTTAGTTTGGAGCATGCCTGCATTTTTACACTAGTAAAACTCAGTGGAATTTCATAATCCACAGATAATATTTAATGTTTCCCTCTCTTCCACAGCTTCCTAAATACTGAACACTCAAACCTGCATCAAAAGCAGAAATATTCTCATGATCTTCCTTTTTCTTCTTCCAAAGCCATGAGACAGCTTTCGTGTAGCAATTAACCCCCTGTTCTGTTCGGGCATCCCACCACACATTTGGATACGTAACGTCATATTCCCTGTGGTCAGTGCCAGGGGAATGAGCCCTTGCAAAGGCGGGCAATAGAAATCCGCACTGAACGTGATTCGGCTCCTGCCAATGCTGTGAACCACAGCCAATTTCGTTGAACTGTGGCCTGTAGATAAGTGTGGGTAAATCTGCATGGATTAGTAGCTTCCCGGTTAAGGTCTCGTAAATCTTGCTGTAATGAGCTGCCTAGAGTTACAGCTTGCGTGGAAAAGTTGGCAAAAAGGCAGTGTATTTGTGAGTGAGCTGCCAGTGAAAAGGAAACAAATGCTGCTTCTGAGACTCGCAGATGGCATCACAGCACTACTGCGGGCCAAGTGGCACGACCAGGCCCTCCTACGTGGATCTGTGCTTTGTGGCCTTAAAATTAGTTTCTTGTAAAACACTTCTGGTGGCTTAATTCTGAGTTTATCCTGAGCCAAACCTGCACGTCTGGCTGCCTTCTTGAGTTGGTAGCTGCTTACACAGGGAGGGAAGTCATTGCACTGTAGTATTGCTAGTGGTTAGCAAAGGCTCTTGCTTTACTTGCTTTGAGGCTGGGAAGGGGTAACAGACGAAGCCAAGGGTCTGTTTATTTTTTTTGCAGTGGAGTCCAAAACATAGGTAGTCTGTTCAGCTTTAATGCGTACAGTTTATGAAATTCTTGTTTGTATCTTTTCTGTGGAGACACTAGCAATGTCCATCATCTTATTAGGGCAGCATCAGCTTCTTGAAAAACTGCTCATGCCTGGGAGATTTTAGGTGCAGTCTCAAGGATGAGGAAGAAAGTGACTGATGAACTTTCAGGATGCTGACTCCCAAGTGGAGCTAGCTCACACCGAGATGTCTCACCAGCTGCTGCTGCCAGTTCCCTGTGCAGTTTGCTCTGCGTGCATGGCTGAACTGTTGGTGATGTTTGCTGTTACACAGCTGGAGAAGCAAGCTGAAATTGGTGCTTTCTGAATGAGTGCACCTCTGTCTTCCGGCTTTGGTTTTCTTCTCATCTTTTCTCAGTTGATTTTTTAAATTACATTGTTGTATTATAAGGTGCTTTGCTGGCTGTCTGAGATTTCAGTTTTATCCACCAAATGTCTGTCAGCAGAAATTATGCTTAGACATGAGTTAGGGGATTGTTTACGTACCACGGAGCTTACATAAGGTCAGTGAATTTGCAGATTCTCTTTCCAAAGTGATAAGTAAACATGTGTGGCTTGCAGCCAAATCCTCACAGCACAGTCAGAATGGGAGAGTTCTGTGCAACAGGATTTATTTAACAGATATCCTCAGAGATTAATTGCGTGACTACTGTGGGGACAAGTTTTGGGTTTTGGTTCTTCCACCAGATTAAAAGAATGAGGTAAGTGCCGTGCTACAGAGGAGGGAGAAAAACGTTTTGTTACTTCCAGTGTGGTTACTAAATGGCTCCCAGCAGCTAAACTTGTGTGCTGCTGTTCTAGGGTGGGAGCTGGGAAGAACCAGAAGCCACATCACAGGGCATTTTCACTGGTCTGGACCACAGGAAGGAAGGAGACACACAAGACCATTGTTAGTACCAAGCTATCATGGCAGCTGTGGAAAAAGTCCTCAGCCTGGCCATGTGACTTCTTTCCCTTCTCTTTGGGGTTGCGGTGGCCCTTCGAGTTTCTCAGGCTTGGTTCCCTATAGTTCTGCAATATGTTTATCCCTTACTGAATGATGTCTGCTCTTAAAAATGTTTTTGTTAGTGCCTTCTAGAAAATTACGCAATGACAAATGATGCAGGGAAAAGCTAAATGGGAGAGATGGGAGAGAGGTGCTTCCAGCTGACTTGCCAGTTACCAAAGTAAACAGTGCTCTAATGAAGGTTTTGAGAGGCTTATCTGGCCATGAAAAACTTGCTATATCTTTCTTTTTAAATTGACATTTAAATCCAACCATACTTTTTTTTTTAAAATAGGACTAAAATGTTTCAGTATCCTTTTCTGCCCAGATTGGCTCTGTCAGATAAGCAGTTTTGCAGTGATGTTTTCTGTAGCTTTTTCCCATCGCTTTCTTGTGCAATAGAATCCTACAACAGCCCAGGTTGAAAGGGACCTCGAAAGATTGTGTGGTCCAACCTATCAGAGCCTCGCCAGGAATAAGAAATGTCTGTTAAGTAGAAATAGAAAATGAACTGTTTACAAAGTCACCGCTCTTAACGTTAAAAGATTTTTAAAAGGACCAAGAAGTTCACTTTAACCTGATATACCATTAACTGACCTTCTTCTAATGCCTTTAAGTAGATGCTTTAACCTAACAAATTAATTGATGCTTCTTCATTCACAGCCGTGTTTGAGACAACATTGAACCATCGTTAGAGCCTTGAGGGCAATATTCACAACTGGATATCGTCAGAGTGAATAAGCAGTGTATACAGACAGTGTCATCTGCCATAAAATTCCATTTTCTGTTAGCTGCGTATGGGTTAGTTTTGTGAAGTGGACATTTATTTACAGTGATGCGTGGGATTTGAATTTACAGTTATAATAGCTAAAAGGAAATGGTTTGGGTTTCTAATGGTTTTACACTGGTAATCCTTTAGCAGTTCATTTCATAATGTAATACTTGGAGGGGAGCTGGGGCCTGTTCTAATTGAAATCATTAAAAACTGTCATTAACTTAAAAGGAAAGCAGATGCAATTTTTAATAGTAAAAAGAAAATTTTTGCTACAATGTAAGTTCTTATGCAGAATACTAGGAGTTTTGTACCGAATGTGACACAACTTCTTTCTCTTAGCAGCTGGTCTCAGATTGCTTTATTTTTGTTATGCTTGGAAATATCCATTCTCAAAGGATGGCAACTGGATATGCCATAAAGCATTTGGTCATGCATGTGTATGTATGTATATGCACACAAGATGTCATCTCGTAGAAGCTTGGTTTTATTCTCCTAGAATTTTCTAAAAGAAATCTTTTTTTCTTTTTGTTCTATAACTTTTCAAGGATTATGTCTGGCATCTGAAGGAATTTTAGGTCAATCTTTTCTTTTTTTTTTGTTTNTACAGTATTGAAATGGTCATGCACGTGTATGTATGTACATGCACACAAGATGTCATCTCGTAGAAGCTTGGTTTTATTCTCCTAGAATTTTCTAAAAGAAATCTTTTTTTCTTTTTGTTCTATAACTTTTCAAGGATTATGTCTGGCATCTGAAGGAATTTTAGGTCAATCTTTTCTTTTTTTTTTGTTTCTCTTATCCTCTGTGGAGGAAAAAACCTGAAAACTTACCACACTGTGTATGAGCTTTGTATCTAACAGTTGTGCTGTTGTGTTTTGCCCCAGGTCGTGTAATTCCCTCTTCTCAAAGAAACCCTGACAGACCCATTTAAACATGATGCACCATATTCCATCTATGATTTTCAGAAAAAATTTTTCAACCATGTGAAGACATTACCAGAACATAAGCCTGTTAAAGAATGGCGTAGAATTGATGTGGTAACTTATTCTGGAAAGTCCTTGTTTCTGTGGTCTCTTGAGTTTTAAGCACCAACGGCTTAGTGGTGTGGTCTCCATAAAGCTTGTTAGAAGAATGGCTCCTTCAAGAAAACATTGACTCCTGGTTTATTAATAACTAGGCAGTAATTACACATTAAGTAGTGTTCCTGACTTGGAATATTGCTATATGCTACATAGCATGAATGTAGAGTATTTACCGTCATCATGGACTGAGCCGTACTGGGTTGTCCTGCTCCCATGATGCTCAGGTTGCTGTTGGTAACTTTAGTTGCTTATGCGGTCTGTTTTTATGTAGATGTGGGTGCTGAGTGCATTAGTAATTACATATCCTTCATGAAAGAAATGTGGCTGCAGTTCCAGCAGGAAAGAGCCAGTTGCTTTCTCAGTTTTGATTATGCCTCATGATCAAAAAGCTGACTTGGCTTGAGTAAAGTAGCCCTCTCCTAGGGTCTTCCAAATCTCTTTGAAGGAATTAATCTGTGAATATAATCATCCAAGTAGCAGAAGCTTTTAATTAGACTTTGTAATTGGATTCATCTATTCTGGAAAAATAAAAGAAGTGGATTTTTTTTTTTTTTTGCCAGTCGGCCTATGGACTGCTCCTATGGTGAGATACGTTTGGGGACGTGGTGGGAACCAGAGTTCAGTAAAGAAAGAGAAGGAGCCTTATGGGCCAGCTTGTGGTAACCTGCAGTGCCAAGAGGCTCCTGACTGTGGAGCTCGGCTATTCCCAGCTGGCAGCAGCACAGCCAGCGGTGTGGGCAGCAGCTCAAAATGAATCTTTGCTAGATGTTGCAGTGAATAAGTTAATTTTGTAAAGCAATGCAAATTTTAATTAAGAATTGAATTTTAGATAGTATTTGATTTGACTTCAATGTGTTAAGGTTATTAATCACAAAACAGCACTGTAAAATTTGTAGTTGCATTCATTCCTGACCTGTCCTTTAGTGTAAGTTCTCTATCCAGTGCTGTTACAAGTGTTGAAGGAGTATTGCCAAAATACACAGACCAAGAGAAGAGACAGAAATAGACCTGGACTGAACTGGAGTTCAGTCTGGAGAAAGATTTTAAAGAGCATTGTGAACTGGATTTTACTCAGTTTAGATTGTTGTTAACAAGGGGAAATAAACAGAACCAGAAAGTAAACTGATGACCTTTTCAGATGTTCAGTGTGAGCTAAGAGCACGGGCCAGCTTCAGTAACTGCTTGCTGCTCCCATGCTGTACAGTAAGGAAGCTGTTGTTGTAGTTCTTATCAGCTGTTTAGTCTTTACTGTAGACTGAGGGAAGTAAATTAGTCAGTCAAAGCTTGCATACTGTACAGCGTCAACATTTTTTTTCCCCCTTATGTCTGCTGCTGCTGTATCTTGTTAGAAAAGAAAAGCAGCAATATGAAATTCTGTACCCTTGGCAGTATTGGATTGACAAGCATAAAACTGGAACCCTGCATGCACAAAAGAGCATGGGCAGCAGTTCTGCATGTACTTAGTTCACTGGGATGGCTCAAGGCTTGAATGTAGAGGACCACCTGGTTTAGAGACTTTCATAATCCTCATGGCTCTTTCAGTCCTTTGGCCTCTCTTAGGGACTGTCAGCTGAGTTGCTGGCTGTGGCTGTGTTTTTTGTGACTTGGGCAATCATCCCTTGAGAGCTGGCTAGAGGCAGCCAAAGTCATTTCAGAAATGATGGCCGGTGGCCCCCTGATGAGCATAGACCTCCAGGGCTGTTCAAAGAACCAAAAGAAGGGAGGAGGAAGGTGGATCTTCTGCAGATGCCAGAATTCTGTATGTTCATTTGTCCCCGGAAAGGAAAAAAAACTTGCTTCGTGTCAATCTTTTTACATCTGGAACACTTAATAGCCACTGGCATTACTTTGAATTTTAACCACATGGAGTCAAGTTTTCTGGTCCCTTTGCCTCTTTATTTGTGCACCAGCGATAAAGAAAATCTTCTGACCTACCAGCGGAACCAGAGGAGATGTTCAAGTGAATTATTTTCATGAACAAAAATCAATCTGCTTTCTCTTATTTCCAGCCTGAGGGAGCAGGTTTTCCTTTCAGTGGTTTCATGGTGAGTGTGGTGCATCACTTGCGCAAGGGGCTTGAGAAGCTCTAAGGCTGTTTTGTGCATCACGCGTTTACGAGAGAATTTGTCTCAAACCCAGATTTATTTTAACGGTTGCTGGATAGAAGAGGCTACTCTGCACATCCTGAGTTTTTAGTACTGTAGTTCTTAGAAGGAAGAGTTAACAGTGTGCTAATTGTTACTGTGCTGGGCAGATCAGCACCTGATTTTTATTATTTGTTACTGCATTTGCTTAATGACTTTTAGACAACTGCGCTTGAGGTCCATAAGCTAAACTCATTGCTGGTTGCAGTAGACAAAAGATAGTATTAGATTTTATCCACTGTAGGTCTTCAAGCTAGCTTTTTTTTTGTCCAAGAAATGTAAATATTTATGTCTTTTTTTAAACAGTGTTATTTTCCTAAAAAAAAAAAAGACAGGCTCATAGACATTATAACAATGGGAAATAACAATACAAAGATGCCACTTACTGAAGCACATTTCTAGTAAAACTTCTGGTAAGTCTTTGGTCTCTAAGTTTTGTCCAGGCTTCGGCCACTGCACTGAGGTGACTGGTGAAGAATTTGATGCACAAGGGTGATGACTGTTGCCACCTGTGAGGATGAAGCTTCAGTAATCAGTCGTAGAATCATAGAATGGTTTGGGGTTGGAAGGGACCTTAAACACCATCCAGTTCCAACCCCCTGCCATGGGCAGGGACACCTTCCACCAGGCCAGGTTGCTCAAAGCGCCGTCCAGCCTGGCCTTGAACACTTCCAGGGAGGGGGCACCCACAACCTCTTGGGGAAGCTTGTTCTAGTGTCTCACTACCCTCATAATGAAGAATTTCTTCCTAATGTCTAATTTAAATCTACCCTCTTTTAGTTTAAAACTGTTACCTCTCATCCTTTCTCTACATGCCCTTGTAAGAAGTCCCTCTCCAGCTCTCTTGTAGGCCCCTCCAGGTACTGGAAGGCTGCTATAAGGTCTCCCCAGAGCCTTCTCTTCTCCAGGCTGAACACCCCAACTCTCTCAGCCTGTCTTCACAGGAGAGGTGCTCCAGCCCCCAATCATCTTCGTGGCCCTCCTCTGGACTCCCTCCAGTAGGTCCATGTCTGTCTTCTGTTGGGGGCCCCAGAGCTGAGCACAACACTAGTTTTCCACTAATGCTAGGATAGGCACCTTAACAGTGCTTTGCAGTTTGCATGGACTGTCTAGCTGTTTTTTATTTGAATAAACAACTAAAGAAAACCTTCATGTGCACTCTGACTCTTTCCAGTCAGTTGTCTTCTCAAGGTGAAGTATGCATATTAAAGTTAAGAGTCATAAGTCATGTGGCTGAAAAACTATTTAAAAAAAAAAAAGTTACTGCATTAAGGAAACATGAGCTTGCTGGATTTGTTTGTCTTTTTTCTGTCTGGTTAAGAATCTGGTAAAAGTTGCTCACTGCATATCTTGGGCTCTTTAAAAATTTAATTATACCCAGGTTAGAGTCTTAAAGCTAAAAGCAACCAAGTCATGAGGGAACATAATTTAGGAAGAAACTTTAAATAGTTTATTACATGTTCTAGTGCTAAGCATCTTGGCTTACTCCAGTGTTCACTGAGTCCATTGGGAGGGCCTTTCTGTAAGGGAGTGTGTTAGCCTTGGGGGACTCATGATTGTAGGCAACATCTCCAATGCGGCCTGTGCTCCTGGAAAAATTCAGCAAGGTGTTTATCCACACAGCTCCCATCATCTCTACTGAGAGCTGAAGGTGTTCTTCACTTCAGAGCATGAAGCAGAAGGCTTTAAGTTTGGATTTTTTTTTTCCCTAGGTGGTGCTTAGTAGCTTGTATTTTCAAAGTCAGCTGCTTGGGTTTAGTAGTCTACTATAGAAATTTGCAATCAGTTAAAAGTGGAGCAGCACTTTAGTTGCATTAAGGGTTAAAACATAGTGGTAAAAAAATCTTGATTCTCTGTATGTATGCTTGTAAGCTGTTTGAGGAATAAAAATGTTCACTATAATTTGAGATGGTAATTAAAAGTATTTTTATTTAGTTGCACCTGTGATGTCATACTCTCGTGTTGGAAAGGACGAGAGCACTGTGAAACATTTCTGATGGCAGCTCGTGAGTGTAGTGGGGCGAAATCCTGATGTGTAAGACCCAATTTGCTCTTAGAAAATTAGGTTTCTGCTTATGTGCCCTGAGGACAGACAGCTGGCTGGAGGCTGGTTAAGAGTCACTCTGTCATTATTATTTTCTTAATCCTAGGCAGGTAGCTACTTGTAAAGGTCTTCAGAAGAATTACAAGCAGAGCTTTACAATGAATTGCGTACAGAAAAGGAAGCTTTTGAAGAGAGCATTAAATCAGATAAAGCTCAATGCTCAACACTGTTAGTAAACAGCTCTTACAGAATAATTGTACACCAGTTTCTTTTGGCAGCAATCCTGGCTTAGGCATTCTAGCTGTCCCAGCTGATCATTCCCAGTCCTTTATCATCTCTTCACTGGTGGGGGTAGAAGAACTTGAGAGTGTGTACGAGAAAGACTGGAAGACAAATCTGATAAAAAAATATTTTTGTACATATATATATATAAACAAAATATGGTCAGGCAGGGGTATATATGTATATATGAAACCTGTATTACTCTTCTGATGTCAAAAACTGTCAAAATTGCTGTCACTAGGAAGCAGCACTCAGATGGAAAAGCAAGATGAGAATTGCTTGAACTGACACCACTCATGAAATTAATGTATGTAACCATGCCTGGTGTGTGATTCCCCCCCCGCCCCCGTCAGACATACATCTCAAGACGTAAGTCTTGACATGTGTTAGAAATGTATGCTAGGGTGCCTCCACTGGGTTACCCAATTCCAGTTTGCATCATTGAAAATCTTTCATTCTTCCGCCCCAGCCCTTTGCCATGCATGTGTTTTCAATGATCCCAGTAAATCAGAACCTCCCAAAATTGTATGAAAATAGGACATTTATTTGGCAGTTTGAAGATACAAATAACTCATTTGCGTAGTTTGTCCTCTAAGTTTTTATTCATGCTATTCCACTTGAACCATGATATTTAAAGTACAGTCAATGGTGAAAACAGTGATTGCTTTGTAAATGCGACTTCCTGATGAAGATGTAGTGATCTTATGTATATGCAGCTCTGGAAATTGTTTTTTTCATGGGTATATCAAAGTTTTCATAGTACATATTTCATTTTTCAAGGTATGCATTTAAAAAACATGCATGTTTTACTGAGTACAGAGCCTTAATTTTCAGATGCTTAGTGCTAAACTTGCTGGTCCACTTTATAAATAAAAGAGAATGTTGGGGATAATTGCACTCAGGTATTGGTTGTGTTATAAGGTGGAGGAAACTATATTTCTTGAGCTGTATACTATGTAACGAAGAAATAACTAAATATACTGTTTAGTACTTTCACTCTATTGCGAAGATGTAGCACTGGTAAAAATCTACACGACCACATTATACCAATAAACTGGTAGAATTGGGATGACGCATCGTTGTGTGTCACGAAGCAGGAATGTAGTAAAAGGCTGTTGTAATTATATTTCTTATTAAAATACCAGGTTTCTGTTATGTGGTTGGTTTTTGTTTTTGGTTTTTTTTTCTTTTTTCATTTGTAGCATACTAGTTCTGAAGTTTATTTGTTCTTTAGAAGCAACTGAAGGTGTGGGGTTTTTGGGGGGGGTAGTTTGTCGTGTGGTTTTTTTTCTTTTTTTAATCCTGGGTATAGTTTTGCATGAGGGAGATGTCCTTGCTCTGAATTAGAAGAAGGAATTCTGTGGGTGAGAGTGCTCCACAGGACTTAGTGTCTCTGCTGAAATTCCTTCAGCTAAGAAGTATCAATTAGAGCTTTTTTTTTTTCCTTCCAGAACAAACAAATTCAGTCTTCTGGGTTGATGAAAGCTAGGCAAATGGCTTCCATATTCCTTTGCTAGATCTCCTAAATCATCCAGCTGTCCACAACAGATATTTAGTGCAGATGTCGTATGTGGTCGGGATTAACGGAGTGCCGAATTTGCAATCATCCTCAGCAGTAATTACGTGTGATTGTGTGTCAATGGGTAATTTGTGATTTTTCCAAATGTGCTTGCTGTTCAGCTTGTATGTAAACATGCAGACATTTGAGGTGTGGCAGAAATGTGTCATGGAAAAACATCAGGGCCTTTCAGAAAGGCTGGTTGCTCAGGTTACTAGGGTCTTCTCTGTTTATTTACAAAAGAGATGGTTTTTATCAGTTTTGCCCAAGTAAAGAAGTATCACAACTCTTAATCTCTGTCAGAAGGACTGGTACTGAGTTTTATGTTGTCATATTTGTTTAATTGTTTGGGTACAAGATCAAACACTGTAGTTGTTGTGTTGAGTTTTGTGATTTCAGTTCAGGAAGTCCAGGCTTTGTTCAGTGATGCGCAACCATTCTTTAAAAAGTTTCCTTCGCTATGTTGTCAGTTTTATGTGTGTGTGCAACATTAAGTCTTGGATCACCATGTCAGCTTGAAAGAACTGACATTTTCATTGTACTTTTAAGACAAGAGAGTTTAATTACTGCCTAAGAAAGGCTGACTTGCTGTGTCTGTCTCGGGTCTTTCACCTTTTGCACAATCACCTCTGGAGGTCCAGGGACGGCTTTAGAGTAAGGAGCAATGAGGAGACCTCCATAACAAACTAGTCCCAAATATTCCAGTATTGGTGCCTAAAAATGGATTCATATTTCAGCATTGGAACAGACATCTTCCATTGGAATATTTCATGTGTCGATCTTTGCCTAAAGAACTAGTAAAGTTAAGAAAAAGAAGTTTGTTTTTTTTCTGCTTTACTTGGCGTGTTTGCATGATCTAGTTTCTTAGTAAATATTCTGTGTTTAGAATGGTACATTTGTAACTATGCTTGATTTGAGGAATGTCTGACTTGTGTGCTTGACTTCTGTTATTGAGACTTAAGTTAACTTTGGATGTGGATAAACATGCAATTAAACCTGTGAATTGACTGGCTATATGCGTACCATTAAGATGCACAAAAGAACAAAGTCATGCCTTCACTGCTTTTCTCAGATGCTAAAAAACTTTTTTGAGTACTGACACATAGATCTTTTTCTTTTTACAATGTTTACTATTTTCTGTTAACTTGACTGTGTGCTTTTTTGATGTCTTACCTTAGTTTAATGCCACAAAACTTTTCAGCATTGCTTAGATGAAAGCTCTTACACAAGGTGAACTTGTACAGTGTGCTACTGTAAAACTGTTAAACCCTTGAAGTTCCTTCAGAAACTCTGCCTGAACTCATGCTTCACAGTTAGCATCTTCAAAAAGCTAAGAATGGTTCTCCCATCATGATCTATGTAATTCTTTAACAGTGTTGTAGTTTAGCCTTGCACAAGCATTGGTGTCAGACCTACTTCTGTGCATTTGTTCTGCAGAGGTGTGTCCAGATTCACGACTGCAACTTGATTTAGACTTCACAGTTTTTGAGGTTCTTACCTTACCAGTAATTGAACCTTCTATAAGAACTTTCTGTGGTGCTTTGTGAGAGAACTTGCCATTCTTTCCTAAAGTCCTTTTTGGAAATAGCTCCTTGCTGGCAAGTAAACTTAAAGCACTTGTGGTAATGTCGTCTCACTTTTATCTATTCTGAATGCTTTGAAGGCCTGTGTTTACCTGTACTGATGAAACAGTCTTGCTTGGGTTGTACTTTGAGGTAGCAGAATGAGGAATTAAAGAAAATGAACTTGGTGAAGGCTATTTTGGCTTTTTTTGGCAAGCAGGTCTCATTAGCTGGTGGCATGTGAAAGACAGCAGATGCTGGGTTTTTGGTACAAGTTCACGAGCATTCAGATGGTGAGAATCAGTCACATCACCATTTGACCTAGAATGATGGGTTTGTAAGCAATGTGTGACGAGTACTGAATAACCTTCATACGACTGAGAGAAAATCAGATCATGCGCATGGGGGAAGAAATGCTAGCCCAGAGTGGGATGGTTATTGCCATTCCAGGTGCCTTCGGTATCAGTAATTGATCAGTTCAGTGTTGACAAACTGACTGTAGCTGTAAGTTTACATGAAGTACCAGCTTCATTGCTTACAAGTGGAAGTACTCCTGATGCCCCTCCCTCAGGTAAGAGCTGACATAGAGACACGGTTGCTGTCTTACACCGACACTCGCAGCATCACTCATGTTGCCGCTGTAGCTGTGAATCATCCTGCTCACTCCTTTCTAGGGCCTTGGTTCTGTCCTGACAGCAGATGATTCTCCGCTTGATGCAGACTGGGCCATACTGCCTTTCTAACCTCTGATCTAGGTCCCATTTCAAAGATCTGCTCTTTACTGATCTCACACCAGAGGGCGGCCAGAGCCTTGACGTGATCCTGCGGCATGCTGGCAAGGGCTCCGGCTTGGCATCCCCGCTGTTGCTGCCTGCGGAGAAACAAGGCAAAACTCTCATCCGATCCGAACTGGATGTGCTGTTTTAGCTTAGCTGAAGTAATGTTGCTTTTCAAATCTTGATTTTATAGGGAAAGAAAGCCTTTCCAAAGGATTTACTGCTTTAGAATTGAAAAATCTAATCCTCAACTGATGGGGGATAATGTAGCTAGTGGTTTTACTGTATGTGTAAAAACCCATTCTGTTACATGCTTTAGAACAATGGTTGGCAAGGGATAGACTTGAAGCAAAATGATTTGGAGATAGCTTTATAACAGGCATATGCTTTAAAGAATACCCAAAGGAGGATAGTACCAGGTGGAGTGGTAGGAGTGTGAGTGTGGCAGGATGGAGTATGTGGAGGAACAGTGAGTCCTTACAATGACTCTTTTGATGATAGTGTAGCATTTTAGTAAATAATGTTCACCGATAAATGGCTCAAATCAAAGCTATGCAAAAAAAAGCCTTAAGACAGTTTAATACTCCAGGAAAGATTTTATGTGATCTCTTGGGTGACTTTCAAACAAATTAAAATCTACACTTAGCAAAAGGCACTCATAGAGCCCCCCAAGCAAACGTGTGTGTGATTATAGTAGACTTCAACGATGGCTGTTGTTGAAACTCCAGTGAAATAAAACTTTGGACTCTTTAAAAAAGAGAAATGTCTAGATTATATAGAAGATAAGAACATATTAACTCTTATAGAGCTTGGAAAATGCTGTATGGTCTGCTGAGGCAGCACTTCCATGTAAGCTACAGCTGTATTAAATTGGCACCACTGCAGTTTCATGCTTTTCTTTCACCCCGGCTGCATAATTGTACCACGTTTTGTACACTGGTACTCAACTGATATCTTTTGAGTGCTTTGGAGCACTAAACTAGCAGAAATCTATTCACATTTTTCTTTTTGCATCTGTCTGTCTATTTATTTATTTTTGGTTTAGCATCCTGACCCAGCTTGCTGAGAGCTGGATGAATGCCATCACTGGCACAAGGACAGGGCAGGAATGCCTGTCCAGGACAGGGGAAGAATGGACTGCACGAGCGCCAAGACAGATGGAGATAAACTCTCGTAGGAAAACAAGTTTGGAATCACATTTGATACCATTTAGGAAGGGAATTGTTGAAGGGGCAGAGGGAGGCTTGTGGTACATCTAGTGTGATTGGGAAATGCTCAAATACATGCCGCTGTTGCTCACGCACTGCGGTCCACAGCCCAGTCAACTTTGATTTGATGTCCTGTAGTTTCTCAATATACAAAGATATGGCAAACAGCACGAATGAAGTTGATTCTGCTTCAGTTCTTTCTGGCAACTGCTACTAGATACGCTGAGGTTGGGCATTGGGCTCACACTGGGCTTTTCCAGCTAGAGGGTACATACTCTTTCAGGCAAGAGACGTGGCGCCTTTTTATTTCCTCTTTTACATCAGTCAGTGAAGCTAGTATATGCATTCTGTTCAGGGAGGTTTAGCTGTACAACTGTTTCTGGAAAAATACGTCATTTTTTGGTGCAGCCACATTTGGGGATTTTTGTTGCCGTATGATTACTAAGAGCAACGAAATGATTGTTCAAAAGTAAATGTGCTTTATGTGCCTGTAAATGTTTAAGACACATAGAGGTTGGTAATACTGAAATGATATTAGTTACTAGTTTTGGAATCATGGATTTCAGTGCTGGGTATATAATTCTCAATTATTCCTTTCTGATAAGTGTCTTTAGTTTGTTTTTTTTTCTGCCAGATTTTTATGAATCTGAAACAGTTAGCTCTTCACTTGAAGTTGTCTTTTTGATGACTTTGTATTTTCCTCATATTTTCCAATTTTTTTTCATCCTAGAAATTGGTCCAGTGACAATAACCACAGATCCCAAGAAATTTCAATTTGAACTCAGGGAACTTTATGTTCAGGTGAGTAACTTGTTTGTTCTCTGTGTGATTCTAGCAAAGGCCCTGCTTCCTCCCTCTAATCTTTCCTCTTGTGTTTATGTTTCTGCTACAATGCTTCATCAGGATGTAGGCCATTTTTATCTGTCATTTTACCTGCACAAACTGTCATCTTCTGGTTCTCTGGTCATCATTATTTATGATTATGATTAATGAACTTAGTTTACATCATTGTGTGGGGTCTCAGTTCAATAACACAAGAAAGAATAGTTAGATATGCTAACATTTATTTTGCATTTTACTTAGTCCTGCCACTTGTTCACAGACATTTTTATGAACTGTTTTACTGTGTTCTGGAACTTCTTTCCCATGAAAACCCTTCATTAGCTTTAACTAATTTAGGTACAAAAAGACTGTAAGACCCATTGAGTATGACTTAGGTACTGCCTTCACTGCCATACGTTACTTGGCACCTACCGATTCAAAGGTATTAGGTTGCCTCGGTGGGTAGTCTTCTCTTATGCAAACCCTGTGAATTGCTTCTGTTGCTGTGCTCCAGACACAAGTGGCAGTTTTTGAGGTAGCACACCAGTATGTCTCCCTTGGTGGAGTTTCCCTGGGTGAGAATGAGCCACAAATGACATCTGGATTGGGTGATGGAAGGAAAGAGAACTACTGGAACACAGGAACCTGTACTGAAAGAAGATATGATTCTATTGTCTTGTCTTTTTTAATTAAGCAAAGTGCTTCTGACCTGTGGTGAACCTTGCTGGAGTTAGTAGTGCCAGAAAGACTCTCCAGTCTTAAAGAACAATCTTTCAGAAACTAGCACATGATGCAATCCCTGTCATAAAAGATTGTTTGAAAGCCAGTAGTGCTAGTTTGGGAAGAATGAGTAGTTTAAAAGTTGTCAGAAAAACTGAAATTCAGAGAGAACAATAGTAAATCTTGAAGGAGGCAGAAAATGCCAGCTATTATGCTTTTCTCCTTCATAGGGAAATTTAAACTCTAAAAATCCTTCCAGCTCTTACATTTTGTTTTCTAAATAGTTATACTGGACAAGAGTTGCAGCTATTTCTAAAAGATAAAGCTTTTGGGCATTCAAAACCTCTTCATTTACAAGCAAGTTGTTTAAAAGTTTCTGTCTACCGAATTTAAGATTCATTTCTTTAATACTGATTGCATATTTTGTAATTACTTTCAAGATATGCTCATTCAGCTAAATTAGGACTTTGACTGACTTGCCTTCATTCCTTATATTGGTGAAGGGCCAAAATATAAATTAAAAAAGGNTTTTTCTCTTTTTTTTACTTTTTTTTTTTTTACATTTTTAATTTTTAAAACATTACAAAATTTACATTTTTACATTTTACAAAAGCCTCTTCATTTACAAGCAAGTTGTTTAAAAGTTTCTGTCTACCGAATTTAAGATTCATTTCTTTAATACTGATTGCATATTTTGTAATTACTTTCAAGATATGCTCATTCAGCTAAATTAGGACTTTGACTGACTTGCCTTCATTCCTTATATTGGTGAAGGGCCAAAATATAAATTAAAAAAGGGATTAGAATAGGAATGATAGGACATCTTGCAGTAGTTCTCCCAGAAAATGCGAACATTTCCTACGTGTTTGTTCTTAGTATTTTTCCTAGAAAGACAGTTAAAAGATGCAGGAACAAATATTGTGGAGGTAGGGGAGATTTTAAGGTAGGTTCATTTTGAGAAAGGGTGTAGAGCAAATATTCTTGTTAGTGAACAAAGCTAAAATTAAAGTGAAAATAAATCATTTTAAAGGAGAAATGTATAAAACATATTAGATCAAAATATACTCTCCAGGAATACTGCAAAACTTGTCTTCCCTGGATGCCAGGACAAGCCCAGCTCTTGTTTTCCAGCAAAATTCATTTGGTGACAGAATGATAGGAGGGTCTCTATGAGGCATTAGAAATAGGCTTTTGTCTGGCATTTGACAGCAGGGCAAAATTAGTCTGTATACATTTCACTGAAGAAACTAGGCCCTGTTCCTTTTGCGTGGAAGCTGAGAAAGGAAGTATTCCTTTAACACCTCATAAGTTGATCGCGCTTTGCCTGGGTTTCATCTGTAATTAACTGTGAATAATTTTTCTGGCTTCTTAATGTCTTTTTTTTTTTTTTTAGCATTAACCAGATTTTTTGTGGGTTCTCGTATTAAATACAGTTTTCACAGTGGATACTTCCATAAGCAGTATACTTAAATCTTGTCTACATAAAAATATCTTTTAAATATATTCACAGTTTGTCTTACATGCTCTTAAGACACAGATGCCAATACGCTTGCATCAAGTTATGAAACGGCCTTATTTGCGTATTTCTCTGTGTAAAAATGACAGCTTACTTAATGAAAATAGTCTTATGTAAGAGATGTTGATAACACTTTTTAAATCAGATACTAAATTCAAGCTTTTGTAAGTGGATACAATGTCATTTAAATAAACAGTTATATAGATATTAAATTTAGACATATAAAATGTGAATAGTACATATGAGCTGAGCTAACAACCTAAATTTCTGTGTGCCTGTCCAAACTGAATGGAAAATGAGGCTTGCTGAGCTTTATTCACCTTTGTCTTTCCAGAAAACTTCACGGGGTAATTGTAACCATACATAATAGCAATTTGGAGGGAAAGGCAGCAAACATTTAAAGGAAATTTTCTTCTTAATAAAGCTGATACATTTTTGGTTTGTAGTTCTACCTAACTGCCTTTTGAGAATACCCCTCCTCTACACTATGAGAGTAAAAATGTTCACACTTGTTCTTAGAATAACCATTTACCTCAGCAGTGCTTTTCCTATTATATGCAGAAGATAGATGCTGCTGTATAGAATATTACATGAGACAATCTAGTAGACTTGAAGTGGAAATAGAGATTTTTCTGGTTCTAAGTAGGTATCTGTAGAAATTAGCTATTATTTTGACCTTGCCTACAAATTAAAGCTTTATGTGGAAGAGTCTTTTGCTGAAGATGCCATTCACTTTGCAAGAGCAGGAAAGAAATAACT
Organism: Steatornis caripensis; assembly: GCA_013398225.1. Lineage (NCBI taxonomy): Eukaryota > Metazoa > Chordata > Aves > Caprimulgiformes > Steatornithidae > Steatornis > Steatornis caripensis. Next base: position 19,443 of record VZSC01006645.1, read on the forward strand.
TGGCTATACTGATCTGTCCCATAGGATTGTGGAAGCATTGCCAAGATAAAGTTCTGACGTGTGTCAAAAATGTTTTTGGAGAGTTATCTCTTGAATTTCAGGCAGTCTGGAGTCTCCCACTTGCTTTTCCCACAAAAGTAAGGCTACATTTAGAAAGGACTGACTTATGAAAAGAACAATGATGACGTACCTATTCTTTAACATAGAAGAGAAGTTTATTGGTATTCTTGCTTTGAAATGAGCTTAAAGATACTGACAGATTAAAAATTGTTAGTGACATGAACGTTTTATTGGGGCAGCTGAAATTCTTAAGGACTGTGGGAGGCAAAGTTTTTTTCTGGTTTATGTGTCTCTGTGAATGTTTAAGCTCAAACCAGAAGTTTTGATGGCACCTCAATAATTAAAAATAGATGCAACGATTGCATTATCTTTTTTCTTCTTCCTTCCCAACATGTGGGGATTTGTGTATGTGTGAAAGCATGTTGGTTCTAGAAATAAGTAACTTTTATAATTAATCTTGAAAATGCAGAGATTGTTGCTGTTTACAGACACAGGTTTTATAGTTCGTATTCAGCTCTTTGGAAAATTCAGTCTTTGATATGCCAAGTTAACTTTTATGTAAGTTAAAGTGAACTTTTATTGAAACAATAGTTTCCTCTAATTCTTTATTAAGGAAAAGAAACCGATCCTTTCATGTAAAGTTAAATAAAGTCATACATGGAAGCATTTTGAGTGAACACGTGGGCAGCAAAATCTCCAGCAATGCAGCTGTGAGCTTAGCAACACAGGTCACTGGGAAGACATCACTGTGCCCCCTCTGCTGAGCTCCCTGCCCTGGCTGCCCCGCCACAGTGTGAAGTCTAGGTCAGGTTCTTGCTCTCCTGGTATCTAAAGGCCCTCCTGAAGTTCAGCACTGCGTGGCTGAGGTCGTTTCCCATCTGCATCTATGACCATGACCTCCCATGACTGCTGCATACTACCAGAGCAATTAAATTGTCAGCCAGTAAGGGAGCGTGTGAGTATAGGAAACGGAGCTGTCACAAGAGCTGGAGCTAAACAAAACATGGGGCTCCCAGAAAAGATAACAGTGACCATGACACCAACCGTTTTCAGGGCTAACCACAACCTTTCCTTTGACCTTTTTCCCCTAAGGAATTGTTGCAGTTGTTGCTTGTGTGTGTGAGTCTGTGACAGCACTCTGTAGAAACCATACAATGCTTAGGATAAAAATAGTGAATAAATTATTAGAAGCTGAGACAGTGTCTATTTTGAATGCCCCCAAAGACAGTAACTAATTTGATATGTTCTTTTTTCTTAGAAAAATGCTTTATTTTTCTTCTGGTTGTGAACAGGGTGGTGGAGACTGTCCGGAGATGAGCATCGGGGCAATAAAGATCGCTCTAGAAATTTCTCTTCCTGGTTCTTTCATCTATGTATTTACTGATGCACGATCCAAAGATTATAGACTTACCCATGAAGTACTTCAACTCATTCAACAGAAACAATCACAGGTACAGAGGGAATTTACATTCTGAGCTGGTTTATCTATTTAATGCCCTGTTTTCTCAATATTGAAGGGTAAAATTCTTCGATGTTGGAAATTAAATAGTGCAAGCGAACCTTCTGTCAGTATATGTATTCTTGGTCAGCTTACCGTTCTATGGATGTTTTTATATTCTTCTGAAATAAGTACTCTGTGAAGTACAAGTGCTGGTAGATGGGTATCACCTCTAAAGTGATTCTTGTCTGTTCCTTTTGTTCTTCATTGCTTTTTCTATCAGTAGTGAGAGTGATATGGCTGTCCTTCATGCAAAGTGATACCACCCCATGCCAAGTGATACAATTTTTTTGTTGTCATGCCTTAATGCCTAATGTCTTTGCAATGTTTTCCTAAAGTTTGCACCATGTGCCAAATGATTTTTAACTTTATTTTTTCTTTAAATACAGGTAGTATTTGTACTGACTGGAGACTGTGATGACAGGGATCATATTGGTTACAAGGTCTATGAAGAAATTGCCTCAACAAGTTCTGGTCAAGTTTTTCACTTGGACAAAAAACAAGTTAATGAGGTAACTTTGCTTGAATTCTGCAACATAAAGAAAAAACAAGGCAAACAGGGGCTTGTACTCTAAATCTTTAAATGACCTGATCGTGGGTTAGGGGGGATTAGGGGAAATTCTAAATGTTCTACTGTTAGTGTACGGACTCTGTTCTACCTTTCCCTTCCTTCTTTTTCCATCTGCTATACCAGGACTTACGCAACTTTTATTTAAGTTAGGGAAGTGTGAACTGCCATATCTAAACAGAACCTCACTACCTTCCCTCTGCCTGTGCCAGAAGGCTTCCAGGAGGAGAGACTTTAAAGTAAGGAGCAGTTCTAGGCTCCAAGTAGCCCTGTGGCTTTGCTACTCCAAATGAGGGTGCACTAGCAGCATTTTGTTAGCGATCCTTTGCTTGCTAATAAGGCTGGACCAAAAAAAGTTCTTCACCTTATGGACAGATAGGTGTCAGCTAGCAGTTTTCCATTGTTCACAAAGTAACTGTTGTGAGTTCTTAATTGAGGTTACTGTTTCAATGCTTTTGACAGCTCTGCTGACTTACCAGTAATTGTGATTTGCTGACCCACAGCACAGCCTTGAGTGACTGTTTTCTTTGAAAACTCGAGTGTGTCTAGGCAGAAATGAAATTTCAATAGTGCATGAGAAAATAATTTGGAGAGAGATGAAATCACGTGTTAGTTATCTGGGGAGCTGGAATTGTTTATAGATGTTGTAAACATTTTCCTTTGACTTCCTGGTATAGGCAATAACTAGATGAGGTTTTTTAATAAAAATTTACTTTGTTTTTTCCTTTTTCTTTCTTTCCTAGAATTTGGATAATGATAAATGTTGGAGATACGTTGCAGTTTTCTACTGTTGTTGCCTAGAAAAATTGAAGTTCTTATTGGGAATGTTATAAGGTATTGGCAATGATGTGAAGGTGGTCAAAAGGAATAAGTTCCCAGAGGATTTATTCTCCAAAACTTAGATAGGTTAAAAGTCAGAGGAAAAGAAATTAGCTGTTGGAACCGCGCACTTCCTGACCTGCGTTTTGCAATTATTTGTGTATGAAGGGTAAAACTTCTCTCTGTGAGACCTCATGAAATCCATTTATACAGAAGGGTTCATGATAATGCCAATGGGAAATGCTCTTTGTCCAGCACTGAAGTTTTAGGATAAAGTTTTTGATTGTTTTGTTTTTGTGTTTATCTGGGTTTGGGAGGTAGAAATGAGCAGAAAGAGCAACTTCTAGATGCTAGGCAACACAGTGTTCTTAAGTGGAGCTGGCATACACTGTTCTGTTGCCTGCCTGCCTCTGCTTTCTGAACTTCTTGGCCCTTTCCTGTTTCTAAGAATACCAACTTCTGCTTGAATGGTTAGTCTGTCTTGGAATTTTGGGTAAGGTTTTAAGCAGGGGATTTCAGTAGCCACTTTCACCTCCTTCCTGCTTTATCTCAGCACTTCCTTTGAGCAAATAATGGGCTCCTCATCTGCAGGCTAGATGGCCCACAGCCTACACAAGCCAGGGATTGATATCAACAAGTGATGGTAACAGTAGGTGCTATTCTTGCAAGGTTTTTTGGGGGGGAAAGGGAAGAGTACACTGCTTTATATAATTGCATCTCCCTTCAGTGGCCATAGGCTGTGAGAGATTACCTTGGTTAAAAAAAAAAAAAATCTCTACATCACTTACAGAAGTCTTCCACAATAACAGCTGAGCAATTTGCATTAAAACCAAAAGACTCTGAAATCATTTAAGTGACCTTATGTAAAGTTACATCTGGGCTAAGGGGCTGTGAAGATGAGTTTACCGAAACGCTGTCGTCCCAAATAAAACCTTCACTGCAGATTTTGCTTCTGGATCAGAAATCCTACTTTCAAGGAGTGTATCCACCGATGGGTGGATGCAAATGAACAGGACATGTAGTAGTAATCTGCATCAGCTGTTTATGGTATATCCTTCAGGCAAGGTTCAACAGAAGTAAAACTTGCCCTCCTCTTCATCTGAGTAGTCAATTATGTGTAAAGAATGAAGTTTATAAACGTGAAAACATATTCACTGTTTTGGGCCTAGAGACAGCTAATGCTGAATTGTACATGAGGAAAGAGCTGCAAAGTCATTGACTGTGAATACCCTGCCAAACCAATGTCTTGTTTTGTTGAAACATTTTTGATTGTTCTACCCCCAAAAAACCCAAACAAAGCTATTTTTAGCATATAAAGTTTCAAACCATTACTCTCATCCTTGCCCTTTGTGCATTAAGTGGAGAATGAAGCAATATTATAAGCTAGCTACAAGGAAACACAACAAAACAATACTTGATACTTATCCAATGCTTGTGTTATGGAGAAGATTAAGAAAACTGACTGCCTCTTTTCACTTCTGAAAAAGATGTTATGATCTCAAATACTACAATTAACTTGGTCAAAATTATTGTCAATTGACAAAGTTGTGTTGGCTTCAGTCCAGCAAAACATGAAATGTGTAAGTATCTCCACTTATCTGCTGAATAAAGCTGTTTGAACAGGAGGAGAGGAAGGTCATATTTTGACAAATTCCTCATGGTTTCTGTGTATTAGATTAACAAGAATATTCTTAAAGTCCAATGCAAAAGTTTTTTTTTATTTTCTAAAGTTCTTCTGTTTCCTTAATTTGGAGTATGAGGTGTACCATCATCTCCAGAGGGAAATCTGTGCTCAAAAACCATGACAGGTTTATAACAGTAGAGACCAAATATGTTTTCGTCATATTTGGTAAAATTAGATGAATATCGATTACAGGTCTGTAAGGGATGAAAAGTATTTTGTGATCAGAGTCTTTAAAAGGGAGTGGTTTACCATTCAAATTTTTGGTTTGAAGTTCTGCTTCGATTAACAGCTTGTGTATACTGCTGTACTTAACTACAAATTAAGTAGTCTTCAGTTTGAAAAAATTCAAACTGGTTTCTAGTCTTGAGATTTTTATCCTGTTTAAGTCAGTTCTGAAATGAATGTCCTTCTGTCTGAAAGAATGGCAGCATTTTCATTGGGTCTCCAATGTCTTGGAAAGGTTATTATGCTGCTTCTTTCAAAGCATTTAAATCCTGATCTTGAAAGGTCTTTCTTCAGGCTGAGACTTCCTTGGCTGCAGTGAGGTTCCATGACTGCTTTTGTAGGCTTAGGGCTTAATTTGCAATAATTGCTTGAAACTAAAATGCATTGAGCATACTCATCAAACATGGGTTAAATATTCCTGTTTAAGAACGGATTCTCTATTTTCACGACCATATCCGATTTTATTTGTGTCTTTCCAGAAGGTACTAATTTTGACTTGAACCGAAATTATGTTACACCACACTTATTCCCCTCATAATGGAGTACTGTAAGGAAATTCCTGTAAATGATTCTGATGCCCAGAGGTTTGTACCAATGCCAGAACTGGTGTTAAGATGAACAGTGATGATCAGCAGAGCGGGAATTTGGTACAGCTTAAAAATATTGGTGACTAATTAGTTGTTGGTGGTTCAGATCACGCCTCCAGGTCATTTTGATTGTTTGTGGTAAAAATGAGTCATTTCTGTGTATGATGAATTGGACTAAAGCTTAGCAGTTCACAAGAGCTGAGCTAGTGAGTAGTAGTTTTCCATTTCTTTTAGTATCGACACACTTACTCACTTTTATTCTAACCTTCTTTTAAGAAGGGAAAATTTTCCCTAGGCTGCTTAGAAATACAGCTTTCTTAGTGATTTTTAACATAAGTAGAAATGGATGTTCTATATAAAGTTCCATATACAGAACATTGATGGGAGGAGAGCTGACAATGACTGCGAAGCAAACTGAGACATGGTGTTGACTTTGCTGGAAAAATGATGTGTTCTTGAGTGACTTTTTTTTTTTTTCCATCTAGTCTTACCCGCCTTTCAAGAGTTTGGAATTTGGGTGAGAAGCCTGTGAATAAAAGCAATGATGAGAGGAGATGGGGAAAGGGACTAAAGACAGGGATATGAGAAGACTGGTAACGAACATGTTAAAAGGAATAATGTGAAAGGGGTCATTCTTGTGGGGAAGGTGCAGAAGGTTAATGCCTGTAAGATCATGTGGCTCTGGAATGGGGTCCAGTACCCTTCACACTCATGAATGATTTGCTGTGAACAGAAGTCTCTAAAACCCACTTGAAAAGCATCCTATTTCTCCTGGCTCTTAGTTCTCACAGAGGATGGCAACCTAAGAGTTACGTCTACACAGCTCGAGTTAGTGTTAAAGGTCTGTAGCGCGTATGAACCAAGCATTTGGATGGTATTGCATGAGGAAGCAATTTTAAATTTTGTTTCACTTTGTTAAAACGTAAAAGGCCACTCCACTGCTTTACGAGAATAATATGAAGGTGACAAAGTCAAAAGCTCAAAATTACAGCCTAGAATTAAGGTATCTTGCGTAGCCCTGTTTCTTGCCTTCTCTTCTGCCTCTGTTCCAGTCAGCCAGAATGCATTTTCACAGAAGAAGGAGGAATGGTTTCATGGCAGAGGCAGCTGAATGCTGCCTTGGAGAGAGAGTATGCTTCTACTCTGAAGATATGTATTGTGCAGTGAATGCCAAACAAGGGAGGGAAAAAAAATAATTGCAGCTGTCCTGTCTCTGTTTTATACAGAACTTGGATTCTCTGGAAGAAATAGGCTGATCACGTACATAAGGGCTGTCATAAAGCAACTGCAAAAGGATATTTTAAAGACAGTGGAAAGCCAGCAGGCTTAATTCTTGTTTCCTAACTTTTGAAGGGCTTGAGATTCAACACTAAAACTTTTCAGTTGTGTGTTTTTTATACATGTAATTATAGTTAAGCATATCACTTATGATTTATTTTAATAGTATAATTTTTCATGTGCACTGTCTCACATATCTTCTTAGATGTGCATTTAAGACCATTATTAAAATATTTTTCTCTTTGGGTGGAAGTATGAACCTACATATACTTAAGCAGTGAAACAGTTAACTTCAAATCCTGTTGCTTTGACTGTTTGGGGATATTCTTGAGACCCAGAATAAACAAATGGGAATAGAGACCATGCTCCATAGATTTTCCAGGTTTCGGTAAGCATTCCAAGAAATGACCTGACAGCAGGGCAGGTTGCAAGAGCAAATTCTCTGGAGGAGTGTTACAAATTATTTCTGTATTTGCCCTTCCCCCTCTAATAATATTCATCAAGTTACATTTTGGCAGAACAACAGAAGCTGCTGTTGTTTTGGGGGCTTTCTGTAAGGGTCTCAAAGGAAAAAAAACAACCCAACATCTACTTCCAAACCAATGTTACAGCAGTATTGCAAATGTCTTTGGAATGACAGGGTTGGGAAATGGATCTCCCAGAATTGCCTGTTGAACTTTGAGGAAAAATTTAACTATACAAGGAAGTTACTTCTAGGCTTAAGACAGCTGGGTCACTCTGTTGCCTTCCATTTTCATTTTTGAACTTGAAAAACTTTCAAAAACTGTAGTCGAGTTCCATTCTGAATTTGAGATCCTTACTCACTCTCAGTAGCTTCTACTTCTGATACATACTTGGGTTAAAACCAAATGTGTTCTTGTTTTGTCTTTTTTTCTGAAACGGCAGTTGCACAACATAATTCTTACCTGGGATGATGCTTTTTTTTTTTTTAAAGGGCAATTTCTGCTGTAAGAGAACTCCTAAGTAGCCTCAGGGTCATCAGCCAGCCTGCATACAATTAATAAACTGGAGTTTTAGCTAAGGTTTACAGCAATTGCTGTAGTATCTAAGTGCTTCATTGCTGTACGTATTCACATAACACTCCTGTGAGATAGAAATGTGTTGTTATTCCCCTTTTGGTTAAGGAGCGTAAAGAGATTAAGGTGGTGTCTGATGTGACAACTTGGCAGTTATGCAAAGGAACTGCACAAACTGAAAATACAAGAATGAGGACAGAACCCTTGTCAACTTAGTCAATGTACAATTATAGGAATCAGAGGGTCTAAAAATCATACTTTAGGTCAATATATATTTATATAAGGAAAAACATTTCCATGTGCCTAAAGTCAGGCATAGTTGGCATAACATGCGCTTGAGAGCCCATGCCTAATGTTTAGTGTTGGTTGGACTTCCTGATGATCTTGAGCCAGCCACACTTTACTTTACTTTGTATTCACAAAAGGTCAAAATATCAAATGCGTATGCCTGCTATTCAGAAATATTACATATTTTTGTAGATTTCAAAAGTGGAAGAACATGCAAACTCTTTAAAATTTTTTTTTTTTCCATTGTAACAAATGGTAGGAGCTACAGAAATGGGAGGTGCTTCTTTTAGAATCCTGGTAGTGATTTGTATTCCTGTCCTAATCTGATGGCCTCATTGCTAGGATGAAAGAGGAAAGACCAAACTCCCAGTAAAGGTATACTGGGTGGAAGAGTGCAATCCACTAACCACTACCTCCTTTGGAAGAATCTGTGCTGACCAGTCCCTATCACTTTCTACGGCCTGGAAAGATAACAGAATAAAGTGTGTGTCATCAATACTAAAAGATAACTGGAACAGAACCTCACGATGTGCTTCAAGAGCAGATAAATGTTCTCGTTCTGTAAGATACACAGCTGAAAACCTAGTATCCTTGAAATTCATGTTATACATCTGTGATGAAATGGCAATAGTTGTCTTTTTATCTAATAGAATAGATACAAAATTAAATTACCGAACTATAGCAGATGAATCAAGGTGTCTAAAACCTCTCATATAGTGGACGACTTTTAATTCAGAACAAAAAAACCAACTTGGTAAAGATTTGGAAAAAAAAAAATTGAACTACATTGCTGTTCTGGACTCAAATTGAATCTTGGTAAATGTTCAAATATTTTTACATCTCCAGAATTTGTTTTCATTGCCTGAAAATTATCTAGTTCCAGCAGGGACCACAAAACTTAGCGTGTACTCAGCCATCCAACTGAAAATACCCTTAATTTAAACTCAGCTGGCTTAAATTGATCTAAAAATTCAAGACTGACCTTTTTTTTTTCTTTCTTCTTTGAAGCTGACATTTTTAGGCCTTCTGAAAACAAAGGGATGTTAAAAATAGTTGGGTTTTCTGTGGATTTTAGTGTGTGTTTACTGCTTTAAAGAAATGAGATTAACTGTTAAATTCACATTTTTATGCTAACTCAAACGTTAAATTGGTCTAGTGGGTTTGGGTAGTTCTTGAATGAAAATTCTTATTTGTAAAATGAGAGTCAAAGATGGGAGCAGAGGGAGGAGGGTAGTGATGGAGTGTCCTGGTTTGAGCCTTAAACCTTGACATGGAGGAAAATGTTACCTTCCCTTCTCTTCGAAAGAGAACATTGCTAATTCTCTATGCTGATATTTCTTAAAGAATCGAGTTATACCAATTTTGGTGTTATGTTATGTTATTGTTATGTGAATACTATTTTTTATTGTGCACAGTAGCTGAATGTTAAAAGGGTTCTATCTCAGATATGTCATGTCTTTCTGACTTTGTTAAAAAGTAATTGTATTAAACTTTCCCAGCTGTATTGGGAAATAGTGCAAGGAATCACATTCAGTATACAGCTTTGGAAATCAATCAAATCATTGTGACTTACAACTCCTGCAAGTGTTCTCTTGTGAATGCATACAAACTTATTTCTGCTTTTATGCTGACATCTGGATCATCCAGTGGTAGTTCAATCACTTTAACTTTGACAAAGCAGTGCGGAAGCCTAACCCCTTGGACTCACGCTTTCCATTATTAACGGACTCAGTGAGACAGCTAAATAGGTGCCCTTCAGATTGGACTTTTGACCCAGTATGATTGTGTACCGAAGAAATATTTACTGGATTTTAATCAGGGATGCTTAGCTCCCCTTTCTGGTAAGATATATCCTCACCTTGGCGAAAATCAGCCTGGTCACGTGAAGTGAGCCCTATGCTGGATTGTCTCAACAGAGAAGGCCAAAAGCTAAAGAGTCGGTTCCCTTCCACACCCCAAAACAGTTGACGCTTATTCTCTGCAGAACACGCCTAAGAGGTGCTGAAGACCGATTTGAAGAAAAGTGGCTCAGCAGAAGTTGAAACCTGTGGTTATATGCCGGATAGGTTTCTTCTGCCCAAAGACCAGCAACTTTCCTTAAAAGAATCAGAGTAGCACCACAGTTGCAAGTACACTGGTTGTTTAAGCAATGGATCTCTGAGGACTTGGGATGCAAGGCAGGCTCTTGTTTTCCCAATGCTATTTGAATTGGTGTTGGTATTTTTGTGGCAAAATGTTGTCTGAATTGACTTTATGGTTAACAGAAATTACTTTTTTGTCGTTGACAGTGGGAAAGGAGGAGGACTGGATTCATTTCACTTTCTTTACTGAAAATTCCTTTTCTAATTTGAAAGTGTTCTTTATTTTTCTCTTAAAGTAACTAGACTGCTGTGCATCATTAAATAACTGTTGGTTGTGGGGTTAAGGGATAAGCTATGAGGCCTCGTATAATTTACCTTTGAAAGAAAGAGAGCTTTTGAAACAATTTCCATGGCTCAGCTGTCCTATCTGCCAAAAAGGATAACTGGGACTCATAAAAGTATTTGTTCTGATTAGATTTTTGTTTTGAAATAAACAGTTGCATGCTGCTAAACTTCCCACTGGAGAGCCTTCCCACTCGCCTCCCAAGTTTGTAGAAGTAACTTGGTCCTGCAGTGGCTTGAATTGAACTATGCTGTATGAAAGCGAGATTTGCTATAAAGGAAATTAGTGTGATGTAGTAGACTAAGATATGTAATTAGGAAAAAGACCCACAACAAACAGCAAAAATGTTTCAAAGCTGGAATAACCTGTCTTAAGTTCTTTTGCTGAAGTTGTGTGCTACTGAGCTTTGGTGACTGTGATCTGAGACATTTTTTCACCTCTTTGATGGGTTGTTTTCAATCTATATCCTTTTAATGATTCTGTTACTGTAATGATCTGGCTTGCAGCATGACCCCAGAAAGATAAGGAGGGGCAGTGAACTTTAGGAAGGAGAATGAGCAGTTGCAAGGAGGGGAGAAAGAAGAATTCTTTATGCTGGTTTCACCTCAGAAATAACTCCTTCATGTGCTTGTACTTGTGAACATATAAAACCTGAGCGCGCCAAGGAAGTAACCAATAGCAACATGACATTTTGGCTCCAGGCGCACTTATAATCAGCGCGGCTGCTGTTAGGCATTGGCTCATATCTTTTGGTAAGAGGTGCTGGTATAGTGTCATTACTAGTATTCCGCTTTCAAGATGCGTTTTCCTTGTTGCAGTTGCTGTCAAAGGTCAACGAAGTGCTTTGGGATCGCTGAGTTCATGTATGTGTGTATGCTCTCAATTAGTAATTTTATCATAATTATAACAATCTTAAATCACCTCTCATTCAATGCAGAAACAGGTTAGAGCGATCTTGAACAGGTATCTTGTGTTGGTTTATAATAGAGAGAGATGGTTTGTAAGCTTTAGTAGTGCTTGCAGATTGACCTAGATAGAATTGTGTGTTCTTTCCACATGTGTTCTCTATTCTAATTCATTTTCACTATGAAATAGTGGTTTTAGTAGAAAACTGAACAAATTACAGAGAATCTTCTCTCATGAGGCTAGAGCATGAGAGTGAGCTTAACCCACTGAAGGCTTGGACCTCCAACTCTTTCTAAGCATGACTAGTAAGCATAGAACTGGTCCAGGAGTGCTGGATGGGTGGGTTCCCATCTCCAGCCTGCCGGTTGCTCTTGTTGCTGCTCAGGAAGAGGCATGTCAGGATGACGGTCATGAGTTGGGAATGAGGTAGCAATAACTAGGAGCCCCAAAAAATGTGTAATGGGAGCTAAAACTGTTACCTAATTTTTTTAGTTACTTAATTTTTAAAAAAAAAAAGTAATTTGGGAATAACAGGTTTTTTTTCACTGCCATCATATCTATGTTACAATGTCATTTTACCAAATTTTCAGGTATGTAATATTAACCCTTCTGAGCTTAAAGAATTTTGTCTGTGGATACCAATGTGATTCCAATTCTTGTATATATTGGCAGAGATCCTGCAACAATGCTTTACTTTGTGACTTGATTTATTTTGCTTAAGTCTCTTGCAAGGCATTTAAGTGAGACTGGAAAATTCCTTTCTTCTGAAAATTCATATAGGTTCATAAAATTTTACAATTCATTTAAAAACTTAACCTTTGGAGTTCAGATGCTAGAATTAAATGGAAACTTTCCATATACCTAGTACAAAAAAGTGGTGTACTCATCTCAATATAATGTGAATAGAGCTGATTGAAATTTCTTTTGGAAGCATTTTTTGACCCAAATGTGCAGTCTTTGAAGGTAAAACTTAAAATTAGCTGGATCTTTTTGAAGCCTTGTGATTCCAGTTTCAGGCTTGTGTAAAGCAAACAGAGTTGCTGAATGGCCGGTGTCACTAGCTGTTGCGGAAACTGTATTTATCTCTTGGATCATGTTACCTCAGGGGCATTGAGTAGTATAGTTAATTTTATTGTGGTTTTTTGTATATTCTTTTGAAAGTATGTCTAAGTACCTTGCTTATGCAGACCCTTGTGGAGAGGGCACATGGCACTGTTGTTGCTTGGTCAGTGCTGTTCCACTTCACGTTGTGTTGAGAACATTTAACGTGTCTCGGGTGAGGCATTACTAATAGTGGAGGGATAATAATTTATGAAAATATGCTCCCAACGTTTCAAATGCATTTTGAATGATGCCCTCACTTGTTTACACTTCTTTCACATCTGCACCAAGGTTGCTGGGCATTCATAGTGTAAGAACAAGTAAAACAGGCTGGAATCTAGTTTCTGTCACGAAGTTATCTTGCACAGAAACCTATGGTATAATCTATATTTTTATGGAAAAAGCAGGCAAATTATGCCAAACAAGCCAAGGAAATAATGTTCTTTTGGGCTAGTGTGTTGTAATCGGGTCCTAGAGCTAAGGACTTACTCTGGAGCCCTCTGTTGCTGACGGATGATGGGTCCAGGTTAGTTTATTGTTGGTTTCCAGGTCTTGTGCACTGACTAGTTGAACTGCCATAATCGAAAGCTCTTTCAAAAGATGTTTCTGAATGCAGTCGTGGTTAACTGTAACCTAAAATCATGGTTCAATATTACTGTGAATAATATTCACAATGTTACACGAAACTAATGGGGATTGGTTTATCAATGGGATTAAAAAAAGTATGCTGCAGCTCTGTGATGTACAGAGTGTGATCTAGTGATCTAGATATACAGACTCTGTGATCTAGTATAATTTATTTTGACAGGCCAGGTGGCTTTTTAGGGGGCGAGGTTGGGTTTTTTTTATTGCAGAGGCTTAGCCTTGGCTGACTGCTAGGCTCCCACTCAGCTGCTCGCTCGCTTCCTGCAGCACAGGGAGAAAATAGGAGAATGGGGTGAGAGAGCTCCTGGGTTGGGATAAAGACAGGGAAATTGCTCACCAATTGAGGGCAAAACAGACTCGATTTAAGGAAAATGAATTTTTTGCCAATTAAAATAGATAGTTAATTACTCATTCAGGTAGTGGGAAACAAAGGCAAGTATGAACACCTTTCCTCCTTCCTTTCCCAAGCTCACTCCTGACTTCTCTTGCCTCCCTCCAGTGCTGCTGGAGGTTGTGGTCAGTACATAGGGGTTTCTCTCTGCCCTTTCTTCCTCCTCACACTCTTCCTCTCTTCCACTGTGGTCTCTCCCAGGGGCTGCAGTCCTGTCAGGAAAAATCTGCTGTGGTGTGGGGTCCTCCACAGGCTGCAGGCAAATACGTGCTCCCCTCAGGCTGCAGGAGTGTCTCCACTCTGGCATCTGCAGCATCGCCTCCCCTTCTTTTTTTCCCCTGTCACCTGGGTACTGCAGGGCTGTTTCTCACTTTTTTTTTCCCTCATCCCTCACTGCCTAGGCAGCATTTTGCTCTTTCCTAAATCTGTTCACAGAGCGGTACCACCAGCATGGCTGAGGGGCTCAGCTGTGGCTGCGATGGGGCCGTTGCAGAAACGCCTGGGACCGGCCGTGTCCAGCACGGGGCAGCCCCTGCTCTCCTCACAGATGCTGCCCCATTGCCAACACCTTGCTGCTGAGACCAAATATGTGAATAAATCAGGTTATATAAACAAATTTTATAGTAGCGTCATCTGCCTATGCTATTCTAATTTTATGCTTGGGCAAAATATCACCGCATCTCCTCTTGCGTACTGCAGACCTGAGGTAAACCCTGTGTGATGTGCCCTGGGAAATCTGCATCACTCGCATGATCCCATTTCTGTCAGTGTGGGTGGTGTTACTGGTGCTGGGTGATCTGATAGTGCTCAACTCCAGAGTTAGCAGTAGTTGGAAGAGTGAGACTTTAGACTCTGGATTTTGGCTACCTTTGTTATTTTCTCTTGAAATAGATGATAATGTAGATCTCTGCCTTGCTCTTTTTTTTTCCTTTTTTTTTTCTTTGATAATCATTGATTGAAAATGTTTAAAATTAAGGACTATAATTCTGTAAAGCACAAACTTGGGTTTGGTCACAAGAATTTCTGTACTAAAGCGTTGTTCCCCTCTATTCTGAGCTGTATGCTGTGCCTAACCGTACTTTGTATTAGATGTTTTAGGGAAAAAAATTGAGAAAGTCCACAGATGGCAATTACTCGGTACATCTGGATGAGGGAGTTTTCCTTCTTGCTTCAGGCAATTACTAGTTGGTTGATGACCAGAAATATGCATAGATTGGTATCCCTAATTCCTTTTTAAAAGTGCATATGTGGATGTTGTGTAGAGATGTATTTGGGTCTGTTTCTGTACTCCTTTAAGCATCATCCTGATGGTGGCTTCAGTAAGAGAAGACATGCAATTTTAACATAAGTATTAATATTTTAAGAAACAGATTTGCTCTAATGTGGCAAATAAGCCTATTCACTTCAGAATTGATAACTGCACTGGTCAGACAACATGGGTTTGGTCCTTGTTGTTCCAGGCTATCTGTTTTGTCGTATCATATATATGGATTCTTATATTGAACAGTAGAAGTTGAAGCATACCTGTGCTTTGATGTTGGTGCTTTGTTTCCTGTATATTCCTGGCATGCTGTCGTCTTTTCTGTTTGTCTGTGTTCCTGATACAAGTTGAAAACCTGTTTGTGCTGTCTCCAGAATATCTTTGTTGAAATGGCTGCATTGGGTGATTGTATTCGGCAAGTCCTTTACCACTGTGTTTGCTCAGGGTGATGTGGTAGCTGCGTGTCATCAGACAATAGGATCATAGGCGAAAGTAGTGATCTTCCATTATAACAGAAGTTAATGTGGAATCTCTACGAGACAGTAGAAACAGTATTTCAGCAGAAAATATTTCTACAGCAAATACTGTTGACAGTATAATAACAACTGTGTTATTGTCTCTTCTAGGTGTTGAAATGGGTTGAAGAAGCAGTTCAAGCCTCCAAAGTGCATCTCTTGTCCACAGACCATTTAACCATGGCTGTAAATACTTGGCGGATCCCTTTTGATCCAAGTCTGAAAGAGGTTACAGTGTCCTTGAGTGGTCCTTCACCAGCAATTGAAATTCATGATCCATTAGGTGAAGTAGTTTATACCTTCTTTTGTGATAGCGAAAAAAGTGAATGAAGATGACAAATCATCTCTACTGTCTCCAATAGGAAAGGCCATATTGGTGATTTATGCCTTTCACAATTCTCTCTCAATTCTTTTGAAAACCAGTATTAGGATTTTAGAGTATCTTTAAATTTTATTTCATTTTTGAAGTGCAGTCTCTTTGGATATATGTACTTCTGATATTTAAATTGTTCCCAATGTTCCATTTTTCTCACTCGGAGGAAACTGGAAATCCTCCCTATTCTGACCACTTCATCTCACCTTCATCTACTTTCTTGCTGTTTGTCCTTGCATTCCGAATTTCTGGACGCTTTTTGTTTTGCTTTTCATGTATTTATGTTGTCACCGAACCATTGCTTAGGGGTTATACGTGATGGTTGGTTTTATGTGAAGAAAGGTAAACCAAGGTCTGAATTCTTTGAACTATGAGAGCATTCAGAATCAAACCCTGTCTCATGCCCATCTCTAGCTGAACAGTATGTGATAAGGAATGGAATGACAGATTTGGCTGCTAATTTGTGATTGAAGATATTTTGAATCGATTTACTGTTCATTGTTATGTCGATGCCTTAGGAACCTGGAACAGCACTCCAGAAATAAATTCAGATCATACTTTGTAGTCTCTGAATGACTTTTGGCTAAGGGTATAGCTTAAGTTTTAGTATGTTGGAAATATTTTATGCACAGGATGAGTCCCTGCAGTATAATCTAATGTGTCTTCCACTGAGGCATCCTTCTTTGTTTACAGGAAAGAAATTTGCTCAGAGAGTCTCTTCAAACCATGTATAGGCTTATGTTATGTATATGTTATATACAACCCTGGGTACAACTGTAAGGCTTAGCTGAAGCTTTGACCCCACCTATACGCTTTCCTTTCTCATAGGTCAGCTTCATGCATCTAAATCCACATAGTTTCACCAAAGTTATTCATGGCATGTCTGATAAGCTCTTAAACATTGGCACTGGGACATCCCATTCTCAACATCACTTTTCCCTTTAGTGCTCTAGAAAGAGCCAGATATGTTTTTTAATGCTGATTATACTTCACAGTCAGCCTGGAGGGAGCAAAATGCCTCTATAGAGAAACAGTTCCTGCATACAGTCATCCATATATTCGTATGCATAGATGCGCATATAAAGCGTGGTATGGTGCAGTATGAAAACTTCCGCTCTTTTATTGACATCTATGATATCTAACAGGCCACATTGCCTGTGAGGATCTCATATGCATTCCCACCTTTAGTCACATGCTAATGCTTCTCTGCCAGGAGAACCTGTCTTAGCAGTATTTGTACTTGTGGAGTTTATTCTGCTTGAAATAGGTCTAGAGGATGGAAGAAAGAGTGGGCTGGCAGGTGGGTTAGAGTAAGTCTGTTCTAAGATCCCATTCAAGGGAGTCTGCTTCTGTGCTGCCTCCTTTCACTAAGAGCTGAGTATTTTCTGTGGAGAACTTGTTTTGCTTGCAGTTTCTGGGTTTCCCACAGATGTGTGTTGTTGCAGACTGTATTAAATTTCCCAAGTGAATGAAAAGAGTGAGAATAAATGAGCATTTTTGGTATTCTGGCAAAGAATTACAGGGAATTTTGATGATTGCAAGTGCTAATGACTCCTAAGTAGTCAATTATCAAAAATACATCGATACAAAAGAACAATATTGTATTTACTCACTGTTTTTTAAGCAATGCTGTATTTACTCAATACTGTTTTTTCCTCCCTATTTCTTTAGGCAAGCAGATGAGTAAAGGATCAGGACTGAATGAATTGCTAAATATCCAGAACTCTGCAAAGGTAGTAAATGTCAAAGATCCAGAGCCTGGAACGTGGACAATTAAGGTAAAGTTACTGCAGAAATCATGTGTGACTTGTCCTATAGCTTGTAAGGGGGTTATATAATGATTTACTATGTTTGTTATCATAGATATTCATAGGAGAGTTATATGTTATATATATATGTATGGTGCATATATATGTGGTGTTATAATGAACGTCCTTTCTGACCTATGTGTTGTGGCATATTCTGAAGGCAGTAGTATAAAACTCCTGTCAAGATGATAACATACTAGACGTTACTATCTTAAGTCAAATCCTGAGGTGATCCTTTTCCTTTGGATGGGAAAAGGATGAAGTGAGCACCAAATTTTTGAAGTCTAGTGAGCAGATAGATCCCTCTGTGCCCACGCTCTCCACAGAAGGTGCCTTGCTGCGTATGGCATGTTTGGAGGACTGGGAGAGGGAGATGATGTGCACTTTGCAGGCCAGAGATTTCATTAGCAGGGTCACAAAGTCAATAAATATACATTTAATTCAAACTCCTTATCAGTAAATTATTTAAATACTACAGTATGTAAATAAATTTGTTCACGTGAGTGCTATACTGGCACGTACGTTTACAGAATGGACCCTAAAGGATTTGGAAACGTGAAGAAGTTAAAATCAATATGATTAGTGGTAATGACCAAACCAGAAAGGATCATAAAGACTCTACTGAAATGATCTTCTTGGAACAGGCTGTAGCAACTTCACGTGACCCCTTGATCAAGCTCCGTATGCCACAGGTTGCTACTCCCACATCTGTCTGTAGGAAAGTTCCCTGAGTGTTTGGCTGAAGGCTCCTTGCACTGAGCGTGATCAATGTGCACTGAAACAGATGAAGAGCAGTCATACCTACCTGTTCTGGACTTGTAGCAAGCAACCAGCCCCTAGTTAGTAATACATTAACATGCTTGCTTCTGAAATGAAAGAACAAAATGTCTCGGGGAGGAAATGCCCGCTTAGAACCATGGTTCTGTGGGATTTTCTCTGGGTGACAGTGTGAGTTTATATGTTTGTTGTTGGCTATGTGTCTCTGTGAGGGCCATATCATGGTTGTGAGGCATGTGATGAACAAGATGTGTAAGTGCAATACCTTTAAGAGCGCTTATGACCTGTTGCTACACAAGAGCTGGGGGCTGTGAGCTAAAGCCAGTGTAGGTAAAACCTTTACTGTTTATAGATCAATGTATGTATAAAATAGGTGTAAGTTGGGAGCAGAAAGTGGATCGCTTAGACTAGCTTTAACTCCAGTTTTAGCAGAGATTCATGTTAACAGAGTATATCAGGCCAAAAATTGCCTACCTGAAACCATCATAGGGAAAAGGGATGAGCGAGAGCACTGTTACTGTAATGTGGTAAACTGGAAGATGAATCTTTGGACTTGGCTAGACTTAGGGAAATGTATGTATTTATCATTTTGTTTTATAACGTGTTCGTTGTGTCATTGTAATCAACTGCTCAAAATGTAATTGCACCAAATGTGAATGGAATGTTAAAACTTTAAGGATTATGCTATAGATAAGATAGTATTTATATAAACTTCAGAACTAATCCCAACATTGTTTTTATGGCTAGATGCTGATGTTTCAAAACACTTGAAATGTGTTAGCTAACAAATGACACCACACACCTTAAAAGTCTGTGCAAGGCCTAACTGCTTATGTAGAGATCGCACTATTTAACTACATTTTGTGGGCAGATTCTCTTCAAACAAATCCAGTCAAATCTGTGCCTTGAGCTGGTTCGTAGGGGCAGCATGTTGTGACAAGTGATTAGTGTGTGGGAGAGGAAGGGAGGTATAATGAACTGTCAGTTTTCACATCATCTTCTCAACTCTTGTGTAACTATGACCTAAACTGACTCATGCTTTGTCTGATTGTTGTATATGTGTTTACGTAGGTAAAGCAGCATGATCCCAGCTTTCCTAAATTGATGTGGAAACAATCGTACTGGTATAGGTCCCTTCCAACTGAACTATTCTATTTTATTCTAGAAGTGTGAATACTATGTTGTCATTTTTGGAGGGGAAGTCACCCATGTAAGATACCTTTATAGCCAAGTTCACAATGAGGTATGCTGAATGGATGCGTGCTGTGTATTGTCTGTGCCATAAGTGCAGAGGTAGTTTGAAAAGGATTATTAATTCACATACAGCACTGTAGGAAACTATTGATACTGCTGCAGAACTGAACTAGAAAAGCATCTTGAGCTCAGCAGCTCTAAGGAGAATTGTTTGAATGTCTGTCTATGCTTCCGGGACCAGAAATGCTGGAAAACTTCGTACAGAGACACCCTGGTGGTTGGTAAAATCAATCAATAAATAAAGGGTTTAGGTCCTGCTGGACTTGGTGACATCAGACATGCGTACTGAGAGAACTTTTCCTACAGTCAGTGCCTTAGTATTCAGCTCTGTAGCTTTTTGGAGTCTTTTAGGTTAAGTACGCAATCTAGTAAACATTCAGTGCCCTGCAACACAAAGAAACAGAGTGTGTTAAAAACAAAAGCCATGTGGGATCTCTCCCTGGCTCTACATGGCTGTTGCTAAGCCGAGGCCTTTTTGGATGTGAGCTGAGCCATGTGGAACTGCTTGGTGATGCCTGCACCGTGTTGCCCAAATTTCTGGATTCCAGGAATCGCAGAGAGAGGAGCTTGCCACTCTTACAGGCTCAATGTGTAACACTCTTCAGAGCTAATAAGCTATCCTAAAGCCGAGGCTGGCACTCAACACGGTGCAAACTGCCAAGTGGCTCAGCTGGAAGCAGGCCAGCACGCTCAGCTAAATGCGAACCAGTCCTGGCCAAGGCATCAGGCTGCTCCTGCACTGAGGGTTGTTAAGTTTTTTGTTTTTCTAAGCTCAGCATAATGCTGTCTCCAATTCTGTGGAGAATAAAACATTCAAGTTGATATGTTTTGGGTTAATAAAAAATAAAACAATTGCCTTGCAAATAGCTGAAATATTGTAATTACTTTGACTTTTCTGAGCAAACCAGGTGTCAGTTAGGTTTGTGCGAAGAGCTCATATAGGTACTTGTCACCTGGAAGTGCAAAAAGTTGTGATAACTCACGGTGAGCTAAACAGTATTACCCACTACTCAATCAACTGGAGAATGACCAGTCCAAGAAGATCCCACCTTAATCCACGAACAACTGTTACTGCAGTTTCAGTGCTCAGTGAAGTCTTTAAATCACAGGTTTGAGTAATAGAAAAAGCACAGTATGCAATCCAGTTGCCTCCTGTGCTTCAGGAGGCCTCCAGGTACTTCAGTATGAGGTCATCAGATCTGTGTGTCTATGTGTATTTCATAAATAAGTTTTCTTTCCAGGTCTGCTATAGTACTCTTGGTTTACAAGGTGACGTGAGTCTTTTCAAAGAGCAATGACATGAGATGAGCGCGTGGGTCCTCTCTCCATAGCTTGTGAGCAAACAGTACACAGTTTCTGCAGAAGGAAGCATGCTTCTTCAGAAAGATGGTCCTGCTGTTCCACGTGTTTTTCTCCGCCTCTGAGCTAGCTGTGAGATGAAATTTATCTGCTGGTCCTACTGCTGAGATACGTGTCAAGAGATGGGCCTGAACAGGAGTAGTCTTGACTCGTTTAATAGAAGAGGGAGCATCAGTTTGCTGTTGCTAAATGCTGCCCACAAGGACCTGTCCTATGGACTCCTCTTAAAACATTTCTTTGGAGCAGTTTGGGATGCATCCAACATCTTGCAAATAACAGTTCCCTGCAAGCCCCAGGACAGCAGCATTAGACCGCAGTTGTATCTAATTACTCCTTAAAGGCCTTGCCTGCCGTGTTTTCAGTTGAAAAGGCAAGTGAGTGATGGAGGTGAGGCAGGGGTGAGAAGCCACCAGCTGCTGTTTTGTTCTGTCCTTAATCAATAGGCCGTAGCTTTTTTCAGCAGAGCAATGCCACAAAAACTTCCCTGCTGCTTAGAGTTAAATGATTGTCTGTGTGATTGAGAAAAGGAGAGGAAAAACAATAAAAAATCAGCAGAAAAACTTGGCTATTCTCGTGATCAAGACAGGTCTTAATGACTGCTGCTGCTGTTATTCCCTTACACTCTTACAGCCAAGTGCAGCTGGTTCAATGGAGTGTAATGAGAACCCAGTCCAAAGTAGTTTTTACTGAATGAGCACATTCCTTAAAGCCGAATTCAGCTTCCTATCTCTATAAATATAACCATGAAACAAAAATTTATTTAGCCATTGTAGCTTGATTTTTCTGTTGTGTGACCATTAAGATTTTGTTTTACAAAACCGCATGCATTTTTTCATACATTCGTTTGTAGATACATGCATTTTGGGCAATTTTATTTTATATTGTTTGCAATACAGGAAAGCATTTTTTCCTGACGTTTGTGACAAATCTGTTTGCTCTTTTTATCACACTCGTCCAGTCTGGGAGGAGAAATGCTAATGTATGATGCCAGTCATCTGTGTTAAACTATAAATAGTGAAAAGAGACTTGACAAAGATGGTAATTGGAAAGCAGTCCTTCAGGATGAAATTTATTCTTAAGTGTTTGTGTAAGTTCCTAGGCGTGACAGTGATAGATGCATTTATTGTTAGTAGTGAGTAGTAAAACTTGATAAGGTTATTCTAGCCTTAAAAATTCACAAATATCCAAAGGTCTGAATAATTCATGAAGAGAAATGTATTTTTCTATGGATCGTTTACTCAGCTTTAGTCACTGGCTTGTTTGCACTCAGATTTTAAGGCTGCGACTAAAGACTTAAAAAAACCCAAACAAACAACAACTTTATGAAAAGTTTATTCACACCATAAATTCCTTATACAGATGCATAAAGCTATAAAAAGTAAACTTTCTTACTGACTTTGTCTAATGAAATTTTAACTGGCAATTAATGCTTGATAACGCGAGTTGTTTGGCACACTTAAATACTTCTTTGTATCGTTAACAGCTGGTTTATATAAAAAAGCGTCAGTAGTGATTTTTCTGAGGTGAAAGGCTAACCAAATAGAAGCAAATAGAGGTCGTTTTAATCAGATAGACATCAGTTTGTCATTGTGTCTAAATAGCTGTCCCTGGGTAGTTAGTTATGAGAAACAACTGTTTAATTTAATATTCGCGTGCAGCTTTAACAGAGTTGGTTACTAAACTGGAGGAATTATGTATTTGAGAATGGATCAGATAATACTCTCTAGATAGATAAAGCTCAGTGGAATTAATTCATTTTAATACTGATTTTCTTTCATATCGCAAGTCTCGTGTGCTGTATCATCTCCCCGAACAAAAATGCAGAGGAGGTTCTACTAATGGCGGATTTGATCTTGGCATAACATAGTTTTAGATATCACTCTTCACAGCCTTTTGAATCTTTACTTTTTTGTGCTGTTCTGGTTGAAATCGTCCGTGGGTTTGTCATTAAGTCTGTAAAAAATCTAACTCCGTACTCAATGCAGTGCAGCAGTGGAGTATTTTGGGTTGTGGTGGTTTCTTTTTCCCTAACATGTGAAGAGTGTGGAAGTACATGAGGACAAAATGCCTTGGGTTCCTGATTTATATGTTGACTTGTGTTTCATTTACTATTTTGTAATATACTTTATGTCCAAAATCCTAACTTCCAGTCTCCCATTACAGTTGCTGGCATGTGACAAGTAGTTATCAATCTTGTGTGTTTGTGTTGTGATTTACCTTCAGCACAAACTCCCTCTTTTTGCTGATGCTACAATTGTAGGGTCCAGTACATAAAAGTAAAGCTTTATTAAAGGGATTTTTGCTTACAACTTTTGACATAAGCATCCTTTCTGTCATGTGTTTAATGAAAGCTGAAGTCTGTCTATTGAACTCAGTTGGATGGATCAGAAACTGTGCAAGTCCTGAAATGCTGTTATGCACATGGTCTTTCACTTCACTCTGTTGCTTTTTCAGACCTCAAGCAGTGGAAGGCACTCTGTTCGGATCACAGGTCTCAGCACTATTGATTTTCGAGCTGGGTTTTCTAGGAAGCCGACATTAGACTTTAAAAAAACATCCAGCAGACCAGTGCAAGGTTCGTTTCCATTTTAGTCCATGATCAACAACAACCAGTTTTGGGCCCCTGAAATCAAGTAGAAATCTATGATGATCTCTGGTGAACTTTGAGACAAATCTGGGGCCTTGAATGTGTGAGAGTAGACGACATTCCTGTTTTAGCATACTATGGTATTTTTTTTGTATTAGCATGGGTTTTTGTCACATAAGTCTAGATATTTTTAGCTGTAAAATGCTTCAAAATTGCAACTTTTGTTTCTGTTCCTTTTGGAGCTTCAGAAAAAGCCTTTGACTCTGGGGCATGAGCAGGAGTTAATAAAGAGGCTGCTATTTCAGAAACACTTGTTGGAAATCAGTAATTTGAACCTTAATTGGTGCTGTGTCTCTTGACACTAATAAGCAGAGCACAGCTTAGTACAGCTTGGGTTTTTGCTGCTTGGTAAGGGTTGAAACTGAATGGTGCATTCACGGGGTAGTGGGCTATATATATGGAATGTAACCTTTCATTTTTTAATTACTTGTTTTTTTAGCAGTTAAAATAGCATGTCTCTGTTTTTCTAGGGATTCCTACCTTCGTGCTGCTAAATACCACGGGGATCTTTCTTCCAGCTAGAGTAGACCGACTGGAACTTCTGAGTATTACAGGGGAACTTCTTAAGACTTTGCCTGTGAAATACTATCCTGACAGAAAGCCTTATGGACTATGGAATATTTCTGACTTCATTCCACCAAATGAAGCTTTTTTTGTGAAAATAACGGGCTATGACAAGGATGACTATCTTTTTCAGAGAGTTTCAAGCGTTTCATTTTCTAGTATTACTCCTGGTAAGAGATTTTAACTGAATGTACATCTGTCATAGCTGAATCAGTTACAACTGATATTAGATATCTTTTTCGAACTTACGCAAGTACTTTCTGTGCTATTTCCTTCCAAAGTTCTATCTCTGGACCTTGATGGACAAGTTGATGTTATAACCTACTAAGTATAACTTAATCAGAAATTGGATTTCCTTTTAATAAGAGAAAAAGATAGGATATATGTTAGTAGCTGTTAATAATCTTTTGGGGAATATTTGCTTTCTTCAGATGCTCCAAAAGTTACAATGCCCACCAAGACTCCAGGATATTACTTACAGCCAGGGTCTGTTCCTTGCCATGTTGAAAGTCTTATACCTTTTACTCAGCGCTTTACTAAAAATGGAGTAAAACTAGGAGTGGATCAGTTCTTCAAGTAAGTAAAGTGGTGATTTTTTTTTTCCTGCCTCCCCACCCAGCACTGTTTTATTTCCTGTTTATATCCTATGGTTTCTATTTATTACTTACTATTATATACTGTTTATATGCTATTACTTCCATTCTGTTATTTTTGGTGATATTCATTAGGGAGGCTGAGAGAGATTTATAATAAAGATACATGCATGTTTGAGGAGGGCATACACTCTGTATAGGCAATGAGATTATATGGTTCTGGCCAAAATCTCCTTCAAATGTGTGCTCTTAAATTATGATAAACTGGGTCTAAAAGTCTAGAAGGCAAATGCTTTTTATTTGTATTTTTAAAAGTTATGTAAAGTAGATCGATAACTAGATTTTTTTTTTTTTCCCTGGAACACACCTCATATCCCCCCTGCCCCTTCCTAGCCATGACGCACAAATGATTATGGAACATACATTTGCTTTATTTTTAATGGCCTCTCATGGATGCCCTAAAAGTATGTCCTATGACCTACCCTAGAAAATTTTCCTCTTCAGAAAATCTCTCAAAATAGGAAAACTTATACTGCATATACTGGGAGGCTCTTTGGATTTCAGACTGGAAAATGAATTGCATGCTCTTTCTTTATAGAATGAGATAAGAATTAAAAAAAAAAAAAAGAGAAAAAAAAAGAATTAAAATACTCAACGTCCATCTTGTAATTCTGGTAGTTGAAAACAAGAGGGAAGCATGTACTAGAAACCAGTGTCAGCAGCCTATGTAAAGCCTGAAGCACTTCAGGAGAAGACTGAAGGCTGAGTTCTAGCATTCAATAGCAGGTACATGATTACAAAAATAAATAAATTCTGAAGATCTCATGTACACTGTTGGCAGTGTGCAGCTTTTTGTTTTTTTATGAGGTGCTATTTACATTTAGTCAACCTTGGCACAGACTTTAGCAGCTGTGTAATTTTTTCCATTCTTTAGTTATCACTTCTACTTCTTGCTTTTCACATATCCAGCACCTTTATGATTGGGCTGCATTTTTCATTTTTGTATTACAGACTAGATGAATGAACAGCTCGTCCAAGTTAATGTAGCAAAATTTATCTCAAGCCAAATGTTGTTGATCACAGTTAAATAGAATCTAATTTAGCTTGGCTTGTCTGCATTTTATTATTAGTGAAGTTCTAGACAGCATTTGTCCAGCTTACTAGTTTAAAGCAGATCTGAGCTGTATTATTGCTCTGCACTGAATAAGTTTGAATGAGTTTTGTTTTGGTGACAAGATATCATCTTTGCTCAATTTTTTTTAAATACTTATTTCAAAACGTAAATGGTTTACAAGTTGGATATTATAGTTCTAGCATGACAGTTCTCTATGTGAGAATACCATTAGAATGAATATAGGTTGTAAGGGTTCTCGAAGCGAGCACGCTTTGAAATGGTGTTCTTTTTTTTTACTTTGATTCCAGAAGTACTATCAGCTGTAATAATAGTTGCTAATTTTAAATGAGTAAAATGTAGAAAAAGAAATTTCTCTAAAATTGCAACAACTTTGTTTCTCTAGATTTCTGCATTCTCTGGTGGTCTAGTAAGAAAATACGGATTTTGATTAATATCGTAGTGCATTTCTGACAGGTCTGATTTAGGAGAACAAGAACAGTAGTTAATTCCAGTAGGAAATCAGTGGGAACTGAGCACTAATAATGTCTTTAAAATCCATTCTGTATTATCAATGGCAGATCCCACCAACCCTGCAAAGGGCAGAATCAGCAAAAATAATGTGTGGAACTCTGAAAAGAAAGATAATCCATGTAGTTAATTAGAATAATAATAATAAGCATCATTTAAAAAATCACTCTGAATCAACTGATATTTATGGCTGTTAGTCAAAGTCTAGTATTTGATTTGCTAAACCATGCAGAATGTACCCCCCCAAACTGTGTGTTAACTAGTGCGGTATGAGTGAATCTTAGGTTTTAGCTCGTTCATGTGAGCCGCAGCCTGCTGCTGGTAACTTGCCAAGAGAAAATGTGATACGGAGTGTGGTGGTTTGTGGGGACCAAGAGGTGAGGTTAGATATGACGTGAATAGCACTGTGGTCTCTGCCAGTGTTTCTACAATAATGAATAACCAGGATCTGATTTGGTCTTTGGATTTTGCAGCTTGGCTAAAGAGAGTATGTTTGTATTTTCCAAACTGACTAGATTAGCAGTTTGATCAGCAAATTGCATCTATTATAAAATGATTTGGGTAAATAAATGACTTGATGCAGAAAGGTGCTGAGTTATCGCAATAACACACGTTGCAAAGAGCTGTGTGCAGTTACTGCTTCTTAGAGTCAGCGTGAAAGTATGCAGCAGATGCCTTGAGGTGTGTATTATTCATTGCTGCCATTCTTATGTTTAATTTTTTTTTTAATAGAGCACTGCAGATCTCTGTTTGCCAAGCTTTTCCACTCTGGACATATTCCCTTTTATGCTTCTGTTCTCAAGGCTTCCGTGTTTGACATCTGGTGTATAGCAAAAGTCAGGAATAAAGAAGAATAGGATTGCATAACTCCACTTTTAACATACTTTCCGTGTAAAAGAGAAGTTTGTCACTTTTTGCTTGGAAGAAACATTACCTTATTCTTTGGTGTTGGCAGCTACTGCCATTTCCATTTGCCAGCATTGCACTGTAAAATGCCATAGATTTTATATGTGATTATTAGGTCATTGAGAATAAGTATAAGAGAGAATAAGCAGGAAGCCGTTTAAGGTCACTATATACTGTTTTCGTTTGTGGTGTAATTGGATTGTCTGTCTCATGGTGCTACAGCATTGAACTTTCATGGGTATTCCAAGTCTTTTTCTCTTGTTCTTTCTGTATCCTTTAGGGGTTGATAAATCAATCTATTCTGACAAACAAGAGAGAGGCACAGGGTTCACTAATTTAGTGTTTTCCCATAACGTGGCAATTACTTGCCAAAGCTATCATGGATATTTTAGCACTGGTCAGCTTTGTTTGTATGCCATAGCAACAGGCCACAGGGAGCACTGGGACACTGCGGAAGAACCTCTGTTTTGTTCATTTATGTCATCATCTGTGTGTCTGCTGCACCATTAGTTGTATAAAATGTGGTTTTGAATCTTGAGAAGCTGTAAGAGTGTTTGTTTTTAAGCACATATAACCACAAGCCAATGTAGTTATACTTTTCTTCTTGACTTCAGCATCGCATGTGATAGGCAATAATACCATGTATCTATCAGCTTTGCCCTCCTTGTGATTTATAGAAAAACTCAAAGTATTTCTCTGGATTCCTCCTATATTATCTTACTCACATCTCTTCTGTGCCCCGCCATCCATTTTCAATCTCGAATCTATCAATTCTGTCTTTATATGTGCCATGCTGTTTGTTTTTGCATGGCTAGGCAACCAGTGTGCAGAGTATTAGATTATCATACTTATTGCTGGTCAGCAGTTCAGAGGAGCAGCCGGCAGAGCAGAAATCAGAGTCATGCCAGTACTTCATATTTTACTGGATTTGTGAATGTTTGGGATGGAGGTAGTGCCTGCTACAGAGAGCGCTGCCTGGATGTCGTCATCTTGTGTAGTTCATCGTGAAAGTCTCCTATGTCTGTAGTGAGGAAACCAAGTTCTTGTACCCTGTAATACCTTCAGGAATTTAGTGACTGTGCCCTTTTCTTCCTCCAGAGAATCGTCTAGTATGAGTTGGGAAATTGCCAAGGTCTCCTTGTCTGATGAAGGCTTTTATGAATGTATGGCAACTAGCAGTGCAGGAACCGGACGTGCACAGACATTTCTGGATGTGTCAGGTGGGTAGTAGTCCATCCTTTTATGCTGAAGCATGGTAATATGTTGTGCTGGAACACTTAAGAGAGCAGTGGCGCTTGGGGCCAATAAAATACATTTCCAGTTCTAAGTATATTTTTAATTAATGTATTTTTTCTCACCCATATACACAAGGTGTGCTGACGTTTATTCAGCACACCTGTTTTAAATATTAACACTAGATTTGTTTTAGTTAGTTCCCTCTATCAGTTGAGCTTGCAGAACAGATATGGCCTATAGAAGCAGAAATTGAAACCTCAGATTTCAGTTGTTTTCATTTTTATTTCAAAATGTAGCATTTATTTGTTTACTTGATTGTATGTATGCACTATCAAATAGATGAGGAGTTACAAAAGTTGCATTCAAAAGTTTTCTGTTTTTTTAAAAACAAGATTCAGTAAATTGTTGGAAGTTTTTTATCATCTATTACCTTGTATTTTTTTAAAAGTGAATAAGTAGGATAAAGGAAGTAAAATTAAATGAGGAATAAATTGGGCTAATCACAAAGATAATTTTGAATAAATGGCTAGCAATCATTATCTATCCAATAGATAATTCTAATAACTGGGTTTTTTTTTTAATTTAAAATGTTCCTGACTTCATAAAAAAATCTCAATTTAAAGGACAACTAGTTGTAAATCTGGTCATCCATTTAGTATGAGTTGATGTGCTTATGTGTTAAAGCAGTTTCAAAGCATAAAGCACTGATATTCCACTTGCTGAGGGAGAGGGAATTTTCCTATGTACGTTAATGACCTGTTCAGACTCAGGGCACTAAATGATTATGCCCATTAATTGTTACTAAAAGTTGGCTGTGGTAAGAGAGAATCCTTCCTGAAAAGTGATAGTGTCATCCTGGTCAAGCTTTGAACCTAAACATTCGGTGTGGGAAAAGGGGAGAGAGTAAAATTGGCCTTCTGTGAAGGCAAATGTAAAGCTACGCTGCTTGTGTACCTGTAGGTCTGCCTGCTGGGTGGGACACACAGACATTGGTTATTGCCTGCAGATTATGATGTTGAGAGTTTCCATTACAGATCCACTGGAAATGTTTCCCAAAGTGAAACAACAGGCTTTGCTTCACAAAGTTAAGCCTTTTGTTCTATCAGAGGAGTTCATCTTAAGTAACTGTAAACCACGATACACCCCAAACGTAGATGGAGAAAACGTAGAAACAGGCATGGTCTGTTGGTACAGGTACAGGTCTGCAGGAAGATGACCTGCAGGAAAAATTAAGGAAAGCTTATTTGTGCATATGGGTGTGGATGAAAACCCATACAATAGCAGATTTTGTCACTTAATTTTTCACAGTTGCAATGCAGTCTGAGGGAAAGGGAAAAGTAATTTCTATTTTGAAACAAAAATCCCTTCTATATAGCTTTCTGTTTGTGTTGATCAGACATCTGTCACGCAGAACTGCAGAAGCTATTGCTTTTGACTAGAGAAAACACCGCAGCTGAGTCAGTTAATTTACAGTGGCAGTGAGGAAAGTAGAGCTCAGAAGAGCAGTTTGAATTCAGCCTCAGGGTTTCATATAATGCTTGAAATCAAAGTTGTCTTATCTCTTAACCCCTGTAGTAGCTAATTCAGGTCAGTTAACCTGTATTATGAATCATAGAATCACAAAACAATTTAGGTCAGAGGGAGTTTTGGAAGTTACTTTGTCCAACCCACAGCTCAAAGCAGAATTAACTTCCAAGCTTGATTGTGTTTCTCAGGAACTTGTCCAATCAAACTTTGAATGTCCCCAAGGATAGAGATTTCACAAGTTCCATGAGCAGCCTTCAGTGATTAACTACCCCCACTAGGAAAATATTTTGCAAGTCTAGTCAGAATTTTCCTTGCTGCATATTATGACCACGGACTGTCATCCTTTTGCTTTGTACCTTGAGAAGACTCTAAATTCTCTAAAACAACCCACACAGTAGTTGAAGAGGGTGACTATGTATTCCTTCACCTTCACTTTTCCAGGCAAAGATGTTCCTCTTGCTGCAGTATGAGCAAATCTAAAGAAACCAGTGTGGTATTGTTGATTCCATGCAAGACAACGTTTGTAGAGAAAGAGCCCTCTGACACCAAGTGGTAAATTTGAGGAGAGGAACATCCTTTTAGTCACACGAAGTACTCGAGTAGAATAGAACAGTAACAGCAATACTTACCCAAGTCCTAGCTCTAGAGCACTGTTTTATATTTTGGTTATAAAAATCCTTCAGGTGGATAGAGTATTCCCATATGCTTGTTTCAAACCATGTTTTGGAGGTCAAGAAGTTGTTATATTCTGCCCAGAAATTGTGGGCACAGAATTCTTCATCTGGAAGTTGCAACCATCCTCCTCCTCACGGAGAAAACTGAAAGAGAATCCTAACTTTTTTCTTGTGATGTTGGTAGCACTTGAAAGTTAAGAGTGACGAGGGGAAAAATTCCTGTATCCTCTCACTTACAGAGCACTGGGAGATTTACTGAGACTGACTCACTATGTAAACATGAGCAATTCATTCTGTTTTGAGCCATGAAGAGGATTAATGCGAGGGAGATGCTTTGAAATCCTTGTGTACAAATATTTGGAAGAAAATTACTTGAAATTTCTTCTTTAAGCAAAGTAAACAATCTTTTCAAGTATTCTTAGTTTGCCCAGCTGACAGACAGTATATCACAGATAATCCATTTTGTCAACTGCTATGTGAAAGGTATTGGAACTGTGTCAACATTTTCTGGTTTCAGAAAAAGCAGACACTTGAGTTTGACTTTGTCTTACTACTATTAAATCTTTAACACGTCAAATGGCTTGTTAGCTTGTGCAGGCACCTTAACTGAAGTGCTGGTAAAGAAGTGCCCTGAATTTAGCTTAGAGTTTGGCTGGAGGTTTGCTATGTGTGCGCACTATTGCGGTAAGAGGCTGGTGTAGTCCAAAAGATGTCATGCCTCACCAGACTGATACTCAAAAGATGGGAATTTTAGTCTTGTAGTGGCCTTCATCTCTCTCTTTTTGAAGTTTCCTTAAGTAATCTACTTGGTGATATGCCCATGGAAAGCATTAGAAGATTAGTCTTTTCTCCCAGACAAACTAAAACCTAAAGTGCAGGGGAGAAACTCTGTTCTCGGCAAGCAAGCGTAGCTTTTCTTGATTCTCCTCTGCATGTATTAAAATACCCAGTTTTGGTAATAAGGATGATTTGCTGTTAGGGACTGTTTTTATAGGGAAGGAGAGCTGCACACTCGGCATGCGGAGTGTATGAGAGATTCATTGCTATGCAGAGATCTAGCAAAAAGCTTGTGAACCTCGTCTGAGACGCCACATGAGACTTAAGTGAGGAGGAGTTATGGCTGGCTCTGAGCTTAGGAGTAACTTTCACCCTTAATAAATATAGATTTTGAATTTTTTTTATTCCCTGTTACCCTTGCTTTTCTTAGGATCATTGTTTTTTGGTGTTTGCTGATAAAGATTGGGTCTTGTTCGTACAGCTGTCTTATTTCTGCTAAAGCATCCTGCTTAGAATATTATTCAACGCAGATCTTTCTTTTCTCAAGAACCTGTCTGGGGAAAAACAAATGGAATATATATATGTGTGTTTTTAATGGGAATACATGAAGTGAGACAGTGTATTTTCTTTCTCTCTGCAGATTATGATCACACTTAAGTGCTGCCTCCTTTATCAGTGATATCTCAAGAAGGATCAGTATGACTGCTATTTTTAAGCATCTGTGGTTTCAAAGTTTAATTCCTGTACAAATTTATTGCAGCTGCTTTCTTCCAGGAGTGTGGTAGAAGCATATATAGGAGTAGAGTGGAAAGCAAATAATAACAAATGGTGGAAGCTAACAACATAAAATACGTACAGATAGGAAGGAAAAGATAATGGAATTACCTAAGACTTGTGTGGAAACTGTTAAGAGATGTTGTAAGTGGCTGCAGCTCCAGCATAGGAATTTCTTCTGCCTGGCTGCTGGAGCTCAGCCCTGTGTGCCCAGGGACATGAGGGTCTCTGTCCCAGCCCCACCCACGCTGCTGCTGCTTTCGTGTTTGCACATTCGTCGGTAGGGAAGCTGAGCACGTATCACAGTTACACACAGAGGACGCTGACACAGCTCCACAGGCTGACGCAGGCAAGGTGCTGCCTTCAACAGCAACTACATATAGGACTTGCATAAAACATGGGACAGCCAACTGCCCTTCTCCTCCCTGGCTGGTAAGGATTGCTCACTAGTGAGAGCACATGTGCACCACACACACATTTGCAGATCCCTAGAGTACTGGTGTGGCCCTTCTGTCTCCCCATTACCCCTGCTCAGATCCTGGGCCCTCTTACCTGCTTCTTGCCGGCTTTTCCAGCTTGAAGTTTGCTGACAAACTACACACACTCCTTCCGATGCACGCCCGGTTTGGGGAATGTACAGAATTCCCTGAGATCCTCGCCTGCTCCAGTAGCTGGTACTCAGAACCTAGTCCCTCCAGCAGCTGGTGCCACAAGCCGGGGGTGCCTACACCCCCAGGTCTGACTCCAGTAGCTGTCACCTAGTCTACTCATGCTGGTCCCTCCAGTAGCTGGCATTTAGTCCTTGCAGGACATATGCAGAAGGGATAGGGAGTGAGACTACACAGAGACTGAGTTAAAAGATATTTAATAAGAAGATAGGACAGACTGTGGTGATCAGGCACAGGGCTCAGTCAGGCAAGAGTGTCCTGACTGGTGATGTTTATGTGCAATAGGACCTTTTTATGCCCCTTTCTGCCTATTCTCCCCTTTGGTCCTCTATGATTCACTTCCTCTGCGTATTTCTTCATCAGTTTGCATAGTTCAACAGCTTCTGTGCCCCCCTGCTATATCTGGGACCCTCAGGTTTGTGTCCTTATCAATTGCAAAGTCCAGGTAGCTTCTTGATGGCCTGTCAGTTAGCATGATGATTTGTTTCTTGTCATTGGCTCTGTTGTTGTTTGTCTGCCAGGTGTGTGTCTCTCTACACGGTGTTTCATACCTCCCCTTCTACTTACCCCATTTGACAAGGTCCTTGATCAGATAAGCTTAAAGGAACAGCTGCTGTCTCCTTCCACATTCCCTTATAGAAACCGTCACAGAAAGAACTTATTGATGTATAGAGCAGCTGTTGACTTGGTTTTATTGTTCCTATTAGAAGAGCTTGCTAGTTAACATGTTTTTTTCACAGAAAGTCTGTAAAAATATAGTGCGTGGCTCGGATTCCACCATGTGTGGTCACACCCCCGTCAAAGATCAGACTGAGACCTGGTAAGGTGAGACAGAGACCTGTCCCCTTCCCCTGTTGTTGTGGTATTGTATGTGGTAAAGATGATCTCTTTTCATCTTTCCCCAGGGCAGGATGAGCTCAAAGAACACAGTGCTACATCCTCTCTCATATTTAATGTGATCTTTCATCCTACATGATACGATAATTTTGACCTAAACCAGGTGTGTTCTTGTGATGTAAGCTCCTGTCAGGCAGCTTAGCATCAGGGAGTGAGGAGGCTGCCCTGGCTTCTGTCTCATGGCTTCAGCAATGTGAAATGAAACTAAGTGTTAGACCAATATTACATTTTTTTTTTTTTACAGTATAGTTTACTTGAAGTTGTATATCAAGAATCCACAAATGAAGCAAAGGTTCCCAAATTTTTTTGGCTTCTAGTTTTGTTCTTTATTCTGTTCTTTTTACACAGAGCCTCCACCCATGATTCAGGTTCCTAATAATGTCACAGCTGTCCCTGGTGAAGCAGCCATCTTGACCTGCCTAACTTTAAGCACAGTGCGTTACAATCTCACCTGGCAGAGAAATGGCAGGGATGTGAGGCTTAAGGAGCCCCTGCGAATAAGGATGATGAGCAACCTGTCTTTAGAGGTGAAGACTGTAAAGCTCACTGATGCTGGCAAGTACACCTGCATGGCTTCTAATGAAGGTGGATCTACCACAGCATCAGTCTTCCTTACGGTGCAAGGTAACAAGGAAACTCCATGTTAAACTTACTCTGTCATGTTTTGTATTGTCTTTATCTTGTGAGCTGTCTCTCTTTGTAACTTTTGTATTTTATTTATGCCTGTTGATAAAACCGCTTGAAGACTGACAGAACATTATGTAGGTCTTCCCTATTTTAAAATGGCAAAGGGAGTCACCAAACAGCATTTGAGATTATTTTGCGAGACTGCCTTTTGCTGTGTATCTCTTAGCTGTGGACTGATCCTCCTCCTACAGATGCCAATTTAACTGCTCTACAAGTGAATGGAGCCTGAGGTAGTTTTGTTGTTAGTGTCTCCTAAAGAGTACAGCACAGAAATAGCTACACACACTCCCCACTCCCCAATATTTGTAGCCAGCCTCTACTTTCAGAAAATTTATAGGCTGGCTGTGTGGCTTATCTTTATTTCTTTTTAGTGAAACTATAACTATAGTTATATGTGTGTAACTAAATTGGTGAAAGTTTCTATGTTCATCTGGATTAATTTATATATCTCTCTATAACAAACAGTACTTCTAAATTTTTCTGTTTGTATCCGTTTTATAGTGCCAATCAATGCAAGCTAAGAACTAATCACGATTTTATGGAGGCCTAGATTTTATGAAGGCAAGGCCTTAAGAGATATGTCAGAACTGAAAAAGACAGGTGAGACCAAACAAGGTCCAGATCTGTGCTGTTGCTTCATACCAGGAACAAATTAAAAAAAAAAAAAAAGTATAAATGTAGTAATTTGTCTTGGAGCGAGTCCTTTTAAAATTTGAAAGTACTGCGGGTTTGCCTTCATGTGGGTGTTTGAACCTTTGATTCCTAGCTGCCCGTCTGTGAGTAAGAAGAGACAGAACTCAAAATGTTTTAGAAAGAAAACTATTCCATCTACTTGTAGGTGATTCCAACAGGATTTCTGCTTTGTTGCTGTGATTCTAGTACTTTAACTGATGGAGAAGTTAGAATTTTGGAAAAAAGAAAATTTCAATGGAATTGCCTGGCTTAAGGTGCTCCAAAACAGAGAAAGGTCAGAAATGGAGATGTCATACTTACTAATGGTGATGTAGTTTTTCTTATAGGAAGAGCATATTGGTTTACCAGGGTGGAATCAACAGGTGTGCAATCAATTACGTAGGACCTATTACAAAATGCAGCAGAATGACGCATTTCTTCATTGATCCATTTGAATTATCCTTAGATAGCTACAGCAATTACAACAGTTAAATTTCTAGCAAGGCTGAAGGGGAAAAAAAGCCATGAAAAAACATAAACCCCCATACGTTTGGAAAACTTACTTTTAAATTCTACAGGATTTTTCCACCAAGACACTCATTCAAGCATGTCAAAGGTAGCAAGGGAAGCAGCCCTCCCTCTCCTCGTTCATCTCTTCCTGCGATTTAGATTTTCCTCCCTAATGTCTCTAGACCAGCTGGGAGCTTTAACACAATGACCAAATTACTTCTGGCAGTTTTTTTATAGTAAAGCTAAAGATGTTTACTGCTGCCACAGCAGAATATTGAGTTTCAAATCACTTATATATGTAGAAAGATAATATCAAATAGTTGGGAATTGTGTTTTGGCTGGTACCGGTATTGCTAACAGCTTTAAAATGTGTCTGAGATAACCCTATTGGACAGTTTAGACAGGCTTAGTTGAGAGTCTGAGTCAATTTTCTTTCATTTCTAATGAAAGATGCTTAGAACAGAATAAATATGTAGGAAACGCTAAGCTGCATCTGAGTTGAGATTTCTGCAGTAGTGTCTGCCTCTTCTTGTTTGGAAAAAGTAATCTACTGCCAACATTTCGCATGGCTGTGTGCAGAAGCTGAATCGTATCAGGATGGTTGTATGCCTATTATTTGTGATTGGTTTAGTTTGCTTGGATAAAATTTTCTATCAATTTCTGGAGGTGATTTGGTGTGCAATTGTCATGTACAACTCATAGTGCTTGTTAGCGTCTAGAATAGTATTCAAAAGAACAATATTTGGCAGCAGAGGAGTAAAGGGTAGCTATGAAGAAGGAAAAGCTTTATAGGGTTGTCGTTAACGTTCTAAAGAAGGAAATTTGGAGTCTTGTTAATAGATTGAGATGGTTCATGCTTTGTGTAGTTGCAAGTAACTCAATGTCAAGTGAAATTCATATTGAAGCCCTTTATTATTGTTGGGACAGTTCCATATAGATCTCTGCATTTTGGATCATAAGAGAGTAAACACTGCTTTCATCCCCATTTTCTTTCTGGAGTGGGAGTGAGGCAGAGAATAAATGTTGGTAGCTCTAAAAATAACCCAGCATCTGCTTTACATGCTTAAGTGGATTGTAGTAAACCCTTGTTTTGAAAGCTTTCCGTTGGATGCTGCTGTTTCTGAAGGAGAACATTCATCTGATTTTTGTGCCAGCAGCTGTACAAATACAGGCGGAAATCTTGAATGAGAGTTGACTCCCCCCCCAGCCAACCAAGTTGCGTGTTCTGTGTTAAGAAGAACATACTATGCTAAGCCACTAATTGTCGCACGCTAATATTGAGCACAGCTAGATAAAGATCCTGCTTAAAACTTGTGCCTGTTTGTGGACTGGCAGTATGCTGCTTGGAGTCTGAAAGGTCGCTGAATGCAGTTTTATGTTTCTTGTGCTTCTTGAGTGCTATGACTGACTTTAAAAGTACATGCTCATCTTTGGACATTGTTAAATGGTGTCTACAGAGCGTGAGTTGCTCAAGTCCTTCCAACAGACTGGTCTTACGTGGAAGCATAAATGAATCGTAAGGGCATTCGCTGCTTTTTCAGATGCTTCATATAATTTATCAGAAGCCTGTAGGAGCATATTGCAGCCGTGTGTGGCTAGAGATTGGTCAGGAGTGTGAAACGTGGATTATCCTATAAACTTTTCAATGATATATTTCTCACTGATGAAGGAAATTCTGTGAGCGTGTAAACTTTTTCTTTCCAGTTTGTTACAGTCTTGTAGGCAAAATATGAGTTTGCTATATGTGTATTTATTGGGTTGAATTCACGCGGTATGTTTCAGTACCTTGTTTTGTTCTTGGTGCTTTCATACACATAAGTAATATTGATTTGGGGATGGATTTTGAGGAATTTAGGATTTTTTTTTTTAAATTTAAACAGCATGCATGCTGAAGAGATTGATTTGTGCTGGAGTTCTTGTTTTCCTCCCCCTCCAGGAATTTCAAATACATGATTAAAATTCCCTGAAATACGGGTGATGCTAATTGTGATTTTTATGGTAGTCTTGGTTTTGCATGTTTTTCTGGTGTGAGTAAGTAAGAGTAGACAAGGAAGCACTTTGAATGATTGCAACTGTCTTTTGCCTGTACAGCACAAGCTGTATAGGATGTAGAAACTTTTATGGCTTTTGCTTGTGTTTATGTTGGCGATTAGTAGAGATGTTTGAGTTTTGTAATCTCAACATACGATGAATTCCAGCAGTGGATTAACAAGAAGTGAGGCAACATTGAACATTTGTCTTATTGAGAGCCATCTAAGGTAATCAGGTGCCAGCTGGTGTGCATTGAGCTCACTGATGAAAAGCATGCAGTTCCACGTACTATTCAGATGTATTTCTTTATCTGAATGTACAGATAGAACAAAATCATACACGCTGTAGTTACTGTTTTGTCCATAGCACTGTGAGTTTCCTGTGCCAGCCTACTTCACAGAATGGTAGGGGTTGGAAGGGACCTCTGGAGATCCCCCAGACCAACCCCCCTGCTAAAGCAGGTGTGCCTAGAGCAGGGTGCACAGGAACATGTCCAGGTGGGATTGAATATCTCCAGAGAAGGAGACTCCACAACCTCCCTTTGCAGCCTGTGCCAGGGCTCTGTTACCCTTAGAGTAAAGAAGTTCTTCCTCATGTTCAGGTAGAACTTCCTGTGCTCCGGTTCGTGCCCGTTGCCCCTTGTCCTGTTGCTGGGCACCACTGGAAAGAGCTTGGGCCTGTCCTCTGGACACCTGCCCTTTAGATATCGATCAGCATTGATCCCCTCTCAGTCTTCTCTTCTCCAGGCTGAACAGACCCAGGGCTCTCAGCCTTTCCTCACAGCAGAGAGCATAGCATGTTCCAGTCCCCTGATCATCTTTGTAGCCCTCTGCTGGACTCTGTCCGGTAGTTCCCTGTCTCTCTTGAGCTGGGGAGCCCAGAACTGGACACAGTACTCCAGATGCGGCCTCCCCAGGGCAGAGGAGAGGGACAGGATCACCTCCCTGGACCTGCTGGCCACACTCTTCTTAATGCACCAGGATGCCATTGGCCTTCCTGGTCGCAAAGGCACATTGCTGGCTCATGGTGAGCCTGTTGTCCCCCAGCACTCCCAGGTCCTTGTCCGCAGAGCTGCTCTCCAGCAGGTCAGCCCCCAACCTGTACTGGTGCATGGGGTTGTTCCTCCCCAGGTGCAGGACCCTACACTTGCCCTTGTTGAACTTCATCAGGTTTTTCTCTGCCCAACTCTCTCTGCTGAACATTTGAAAATGTTTAAAGGCCTGTGTGGTATCACCATCATAACTGAAAGGTATTCTAGCACCTGCTTACAAGTAGCACTGTTAAATAATTCAGAGCGATCTGTGCAAGCAGCTAAGTGCTAGAAGCTTCTAAGCCGCACCTGCAAGAAATAAACGTACCTATTATGTGTTGCACCTGCCCATATAAAAAAAAGTGTATATT
Organism: Steatornis caripensis; assembly: GCA_013398225.1. NCBI lineage: Eukaryota > Metazoa > Chordata > Aves > Caprimulgiformes > Steatornithidae > Steatornis > Steatornis caripensis. Next base: position 58,507 of record VZSC01006645.1, read on the forward strand.
TGACTTTGGGCATTGAATTGTCGTTGCTGTAGTAACAGTCTGCTAAGTGATCTTTTGTCAAGCCAACGCGTGACGATGTACTGTATAAATGATTTCAACTACGTTAGATGTGCAGTGGGGGAAAGCAGGATCCATTAGCTTGACAAGATGCAAACATCCACTTCAGGGAACCCATGTGGACACTTACCAGCCAACTAACAGCTTGAAATCCAGGTTGAAAAAAAAATCATCCCGGAGACAACGTATGTGACGTAGCATTACTTTGTTGAGCCAATACTCAGGCACGGGCCAGACAAGGAGCAGAAACCAGAACTGAATGAACACAACAGGACTTTGAGCATGAATGTGCTTATATCTGGAATAATTCTAGGAAAGAGGCTGCCTAGATGGACGAAAGGTAGATTACCTCCTTGGCGTAACCCAATGCTTTGTTCTTCTGCTGAATTTACTCTGCTCTTTTCTCTGAAAAGAGATAATATGGAAATAAACATCTTAGTCTGTGAGATATCTATGTAAATGATCATCATTGAATGTCATTCACTTAGATAACTTGGGTATGCACTGTAATAATTGGCAAGGAGAAGTTTGTAATACTGTGCTCGGTTTTTTAAACATGGAGAAGAAAAGAAAGGGAATAAAGCATTACTGCTTTACTTGCTATTTCAAATTTAGAAAGTTAGTGAAATGCAAGGTGTCTGTCCTAAAGAATGAAAAGCAGTTTAGTGTCCCTGTGCTTCTTTCTAGGATGTTATTGGGAACTGTTTGAGAAGCTGAGTTGATACTGTTTCCAGGCTGCACGTTTTAAAGTTACTGTCTCAAAACTGTTATTGCTGTGGCACTTACACCCCTTTTAGAGCAGGAAGTAGAACAGTGGAACTCTCAGCAACGTTCTTGGATGCAAAAGTCAGTATTCTTTGAAAGAAAGAGAGCAGGATCAGGACATATCTTAAGTGCTGTCATCGTTCACGGCAGGCTCGATGATAGTCATTAAGCAGTTTTTCAGAAACTAGCCACTTGCGCAGGAAACGCAGGTTAGCAGAAGTGTCAGAAATTGCCTGAGCAGCATCTCTGGAGTTATCTGCCACACAAGAAACTTGATTAATGAATAGCCCCAAGTTTGTTTGTCTTCTCCTCACAGCCACCGTTTGTAAAAGATTCTTTTCTACAGTAGGTGAAGGGGAAAAAATTGTTTGTGTTATTAGACCAATTGATCTTATAGCCTGATTTAATGACTTGACCTGAACTTATTGTTTGGGAGGTTTCTTTTGATAATATTCCCTGGGTGACATCCTCTACAGATCAGGATAACAGCAGGACAAACAAAGCTCTCTCATCCAGCTAGAAATATCTTTACATTTTCTGTGTCTTAGATAATTGGCTACAAATTCAACTGAAGTGATGATTAAGCTTTTGTAATTTTTTTATAGTAGTCAGATTATGCATCGTAAGAAAAGTTCTTACTCCAAAGAATTTAAGTCCTAATGAGATTAAAGATAAAAAATTAGGGTATTAAATAAAACCGGAAATTAGTGTCATGCATCTTAATTTCTGTCATTTGATTTCTTGTTCTTGCTCATTGTTTTCTTCTACTTTCTCACAGCAGATGTAGGCCTTTAGAAGGATTTCTAAGAGGGGTTGTGGAGGAGTGGAACCATAACATCTTTAGAAATCAGTACTTCTAGATTTCTTCTGACCTACCCAAACGTCTGGTTCAAGGCAATATACTATACGGATCTCTTGGAAACTAACTTCTTGCAGGATATTTGATCTCTGTTACTGTAACAGTTAATAAAAAGCACAAGGAAATCATTAATTAAACTATTAAGTATTGTATTTGTAGCTCTAGGAAAGGTGTTGGGTTGGTGACCCTTCCAGGATGGCTGTGTGCAGTCCTTGGTAATATTCAATTTACCCATCAGTAAAGTGAACTGTCTATTGTGTCAAGATGGGGACGCATCTCCTGAGAAGAACCCACTAAGTTCCAGAGGTCAGAGTCCCCTATTTCACTTTCTGTAAAGTACTGGTTTCCCAAGATGATGTTTCTTTATCTGCAACACGTCAGTGCTGCTCTGCTGGAGCAGGAAGCCTGACTTTTTCATTTCCACTTATAAAGGTGTTCACCGAGTGATTTTTTTCCAGAGTCTGCCAACTTCTGGGGCTGAGTACAAACCCGGGACAGGGACATGAGGAGGAAGGAACCCATTTCCTTTCCTTCTGCAGGTCTTTGTCCTGCAGGGAGATCATTGTAAAGGCTGGGCATGTGGTACAGATGGTGTCAAGACACTTTCATTGTGGCCTCTTGTTCGCAGCTGGTGAATACTTATTGGGCGCTTAATTTTTTCTGATAAGAGTCTGCATATGGTCAGTGAAGGTCAAGTTACAAGGAAGTGCGGGGAAGTTATGAAAAATAACTTTGGTGAGAAGACGCTTTCACTGTAGTGCAGTCTACATGTGTTTTGGGAAGCAGTTCTTTTGGCTACAGGGAGGAAATGGGTAGTCCTTCCCCTGTTGTCTTTCACAGCACACTTCCTTAGTGCAGAGGTGGATGCTGAATAGTAAATCATAGCAGATCAACTCGTTCTGCCCTGCGGTAGCGAAGAGTGCTGTTGACATTGGTGAAATTGCAGCTTGTGTGTGCTCCCTTGCTGAACAACGAGAAGATCCCAAATAACGCTTCCCCTCTCACTGTATAGAAGTTAAATTTGTGCTTGAAAGCTTTGTGGAGAGTCTCAGAAAAGCAACCATGAGTGCTACTCCTGTGTATCTTTTACCTGAGCTAATGCATAGGCAGTTATGGAAACAGATGTTTCCATGGTTTGTTGTGCAGCATCACCTTAGCAGAGTGCCAGGGCAAGAGATGGTGCAGGACTGCACACCCTGTGCTTCTGCATGGTTCGGGGTGGACTGGGATGGAGATCAGTGGGAACTTGGCAGCTAAGTGGGATGACTGGCAAGTGAATGAATCAAGATAACAATGTTCAAAGACAATATTCCTTTCTAATTAGATTCACTTAGTTGATGCCAAAAGTACAGATGAATGTGACTGGCTGATTAATGCTGAAGGCTACTTTTTGTTTATCCCTATTGAATGTTTTGATCTTTATTTATGCTGTAACAAATCTTTTCTCAGCGTGGTATTCAAATGGGAGCTCTTGTCAGTTTTTCTGTTTATGCACAATTTTTCTTCTACTCTTCCTTCATTTGGCTTGTGAACAAAAGTATAAAATTGAATTGAATATAAATTCCAATGCGTGTTGCTGAAACATGATTTAAATTTAACAGAAAACAGATGGACGGAGAGGATTCCTTTTATGAATGTAATGATAGGTTATGTGTATTTGTATTTTTATTTCATAACATAGGATATAATGTGAATTCTGTGCATGCTCTGACATCAAAGTGGAAATCTATGCTCTGTGAGGAATTCTTCACTATCTACACAACCAGTCTTCTGTCTCACTTACTGACATGTTAATAGCTGTCATAATCGTAGAGTTAGGTATTTTCTGCCCCCCTACGCATTCCCAGTATGCACTCTTGACACTAACGTAATGTAGGTTTTTAGACAGTTTGAGATCAAAGCCATTCTCTTTCATCTATATGTTTCCATGTGGAAAAACTAAGGCCATATCCATGAAACTAGCAGTAACACAAGAATTCATAGACATCACTGTGGTCACGCAGGGCTTCAGTCTGAAGAGAATTAACTTTTCACACTAACACTACTGTTCCTTTATTACTGAAAGCAGGGCTTTCTGAGCAGCATCTCTGCTCTTGAGGTATCTTTCTAGTTAGAAGCCCAAGGAGGNGCTTCAGTCTGAAGAGAATTAACTTTTCACACTAACACTACTGTTCCTTTATTACTGAAAGCAGGGCTTTCTGAGCAGCATCTCTGCTCTTGAGGTATCTTTCTAGTTAGAAGCCCAAGGAGGTCAATTCAGACCCTTTTAATTGATGCTAAGAAGAATGATTTGTAACTACAGAGAACTGCTAGTGAACAGACTGGACACAGGGGTGGGGCTTCAGCTGTTCTCTGCACATATCTGTGTGTATGTAGGAGGGTCTGGATGCTTACTGTAAGGTCTTGAGGAAGTAAAATGGTACAAAAAGCAAACCCTTGTAAAAAATTTGCAACAAGCGTGTGCAAACTGCTGCAGTGGTTGCATTCTTACATGGTGTTTTTTTGATCTAGGTAGACTTAAATAGAATCATAGAATGGTAGGGGTTGGAA
>VZSC01006648.1:14715-25234 GCA_013398225.1 Steatornis caripensis
GAGCGGCCGGGGCGGGGGGGGGGGGGGGCCCTGGCCGGGCCCGGGCACCGACGGGCGTGCGTGCGTCCGCAGGTTCGTGGAGGCGCAGAGCGACCCCCGGAGCAGCCCCGTGGTGCTGTGGCTGAACGGGGGCCCCGGGTGCAGCTCCATGGAGGGCTTCCTGAAGGAGCACGGCCCCTTCCTGGTCAGTAGCCGCGGCCGTGCCGTGGCGCGGGGCCGCGGGGCGCGAGCCGGCCTGGGGGCAGCCCGAAGGCGCTCGGCGGTCACCGCCTTCTGCTTCCCCAGATCCAGCCCGACGGGGTCACGCTGAAGTACAACGACTACGCCTGGAACAAGGTACGGGCGTAGGCGTTGGCGGTGCCCCACGGCTGTGGGGAGAGCGCGGCCCCGAGCGCGTTCCTCCCGCCCTCGCCGTGGAGCTGAGCCTCTCCAGCCCCCTGCCCAGCACACCCTGCTCGAGCTGGGCAGGAACGTGGCCGCCCCAGCGCAGCCCTGGGGCAGGTCGGGCTCCCGCGGGCGCCCCCGCCGTGGCCAGCAGCCCTCTGCCGAGCCGGCAGCGGGGGTCTCCCCTGCTCTCCAGCTCCTCTGCTGTCCCTGCAGATTGCCAACATGCTCTACCTGGAGTCCCCTGCCGGCGTCGGCTTCTCGTACTCCGAGGACAAGAAGTACGCCACGAACGACACCGAGGCGAGTGACCCGGGCTGCTGGGAGGGAGCTGCCCCAGCCTGGGCGCCGCGCGTCCTGCCTTGCTGCTGACCCGTCTCCTCCTGCCTGCAGGTTGCTCACAACAACTACCTGGCGCTGAAGGAGTTCTTCCGGCTCTTCCCCGAGTACTCCAAAAACGATCTCTTCCTCACGGGGGAGAGCTACGGGGGGATCTACATCCCCACGCTGGCAGAGTGGGTGATGCAGGACCCCAGCCTCAACCTGAAGGTGGGCGGCTGGGCTCTGCCGCCGGCCTGGGCTGAGCCGGGGAGCGGAGGGCTTGGCACGGCCTTGCCGGGGCTCTCTGCGGTCCTGGGGTGGGGACCGGCTGCGCAGCTGGCATGCGGGGCCCCCTCTGGGGTGTAGGGCGGGTCTGGCCCCGCAGCCTTTCATCTTCTCCTGGCAGCAGCTGCTGGTGGACGTGTCTGTCCCTGCTGCGAGGGACCGGGGGAGCGTTCTCAGGCACCCCCGACCCTTCCTGTTCCCTCTGTGGAGTAAACAGTGCTGCACCTGCTTCCTGCCTGATGCTGCTGCGGCTGCCCTGTGGGGCGCTGGAACACAACAGAGTTGTTTTCTTCTTGCCTCGCAGGGAATCGCTGTGGGAAACGGCCTCTCATCCTACGAGATCAATGACAACTCCCTGGTTTACTTTGCCTATTACCACGGCCTGCTGGGGACCGAGTAAGAGGAGGAGGGGAGCAGCTGGAGGGGGGGGAGCGCTGCTGCTCGATGCGCTGTCCCTGTGCGAGCAGGACAGTGCCGCGGCGTGTGACGGGGCCGGCTGGGTCAGTGGTGTGTGGGATGAGGGAAGCTCCTGGCCTGACCTGGGCCAGCAGCCGGGCTGTGGAGATGGCCCCTTGTCCTGGGCGCCTCCCACGGGCGCGTCTGTGGGTGCACAGGGTGATGGGTGCTGTGTGGCCACTGGGCAGGGAGCCTGCAGCTCGGCCGTGCCCATGGCCGCTGGCTTTGTGTCGGCGTTGCCATCTGGGCAGCGCAGTGCAGTCCCCTGGTCTCTGCCCGCAGGCTGTGGAGGGACTTGCAGGCCTTCTGCTGCTCCCAAGGGAAGTGCAACTTCCATGACAACTCCAACCTGAACTGCACGCTCAAGGTGAGGGGAGCTGGAGCTGCCGAGCGCGTGCGCAGCACCAGCGTCCGTGAGCAGCACCCACCCGCCTGGCTCTGGACAGGCCCACGGTCCCTCAAGCGTCCTGCTGAGTCCCAAACCCTTCTTGCGGCTCGTTGCAGATGGAGGAGGCTGTTCAGATTGTAGAGGAGTCCGGCCTCAACATCTACAACCTCTACGCCCCGTGCGAGGGCGGCGTCCCCGGGAGCATGAGGTCAGTGGCCCTAGGGTGGATGGGGCTCTGGGCACTGGCTCACTTTGGTTTGCAGCGTGTGGGGTCCCGGCTGGGCAGGGTGCCCCCTGGCACCAGGGGACCATGTCTGGCTGCTGTCAAGGACTCCCCAGGGAGGGCCTGGAGCCCTTGTTCCTCCAGCGCTCGCAGCCTGTCCCGGTGTTTGTTCTGGCCACAGGTACGAGGGCGATTATCTCATCACACACGACCTGGGCAACTCCTTCATCCGGATGCCGATGAGGTTCTCCTGGCGGCAGGTGAGCCCAGGCGCCTGTGCCACCGGGCTGCGAGCATCCTCTGCCTGGGCAGCGGCGCTGCCTGGGGGCGGTAGGGGGCAGAGAGTGGCTGCTGCTGTGGCAGGGACTCTCCCGCCTCTCCCAGAACCTGTTCCGGATGCCGGCAGCCCGGAACAAGGTTCGGATGGACCCTCCCTGCACCAACTCCACAGACCTCCGTGTGTATCTGAACTCCCCGGGGGTGAGGAAGGCTCTCCACATCTCCCCCGACGCCCCGGAGTGGCAGTTGTGTAGGTGAGCAAGCTCTGGGCAGGGAGGGACCACTGCGAGCATGAGCAGCCACGTGACACCCAACACTTCCTCCACAGCTTTGAGGTGAACCGCAGCTACAAGCGCCTGTACGTGCAGATGAACGACCAGTACCTGAAGCTGCTCGGAGCCAAGGTGCGTGTGGGGGACCCCACCGGGCCCCGGGACTGGCTCTGCCAAACTGGCCTCGCACCTATCGCCCTGCAGAACGCTCACCCTCCTCTGCTCTGCAGAAATACCGGATCCTGGTGTACAACGGGGACGTCGACATGGCCTGTAACTTCCTGGGGGATGAGTGGTTTGTGGACTCCCTGTGCCAGAAGGTAAGCGGCCAGTCTGGTCACCAGCTCAGAGCTGTGCCGTCAGCTGTGCGCCGGGGCTGGCTGCGGCGAGAGCCTGGGCAGGGCTGGCCGCCTGCCTTGGGCATCCGGGGCACTGAGGGAGCTGCCGCCCGTCCCAGGTGCAGGTGGCTCGCCGGCCCTGGCTCTACACCGAAAGAGGCGAGAACCAGATCGGGGGCTTTGTGAAGGAGTTTACCAACATTGCCTTCCTCACCGTCAAGGTAGGGCTGAGGGACTCTGGGGAGACACAGCCAGGGCTGCTGGCTGCGGTGACGGCGGGCGTGCTGGACACCAGGGCTGCGGTCGCTCGCAGGGCTGCGGCAGCACCACAGCCGGCACTGACCCACCACCGCCTGTTTCCCACAGGGAGCTGGCCACATGGTGCCCACAGACCGGCCGCTCGCGGCTTTCACCATGTTCAGCCGCTTCATCAAGAACGAGCCTTACTAGGAGCTGCAGAGGCAGCACGTGGCTGCCCTCACCACCCGGCACCTCCTGCACAGCCCGTCCTCGCTGCTGCTCAGCTGCGCCCGGGCTCCCTGCTCCGCGAAACGAGTCGCTCCTGCGGCGGTGGGGCTCCCCATTCAGCCTGCAGGGCAGCGCCCGGCTGGATGGGCTGGAGGATGGGGCTGCCTGTGGGGGGTGGGGTTGAGGAGTTGGGGGGCTCTGTCCTTGCTGGGTGGGGAGTCGTGCCCCTGCTGCAGCCACCGCTGCAGCCGCCGCCTTGCTTGCGGCTTCCTGTCTCGCCTCCTCCCTGTCTGGGGCTGCAGCTGCTTCCCCCTGGGGATGGGAGCAGGCCCCACCACTTCCCCTGCCCTGCAGCCCCTGCACGCACACGGCCCTGGGTGGGCTCTGAGGCAGCGGCCCCTCCTAGGACAGCACAGCTCATGTGGTGCTGGGGCAGCTGGTGCTGCTCCTGCGGGGACTTTCTGCTCCTCTCCAAACCACTCCCACATCTGATCCCGGTGCAAGAGGCTTACAGTGAAGACAATCCCCCCACCCCCTCACTGCCTGGGGCAGGCTGTGCTTCTGGGAACTCGCAATAAACTCTGATGAAGGTGGTTCTGCTACTCATTGCCCAGCCCCCCGCACCGCTCTGCTACCCCTGCCTTGCTTTCCCTCGCTCCAAGGGCTACCCCTGCGGGCTTGGCAGGGGTGAGTGGTGATGTGCTGTGCTGGGGGCCGGGGCCTGTGGGCTGTTCCCCCTGCTCTCCACAGGGGCTCAGAGGCCTGGAAATGAGCCGCCTGCAAGAACAGGGGCAGCGCAGTTGCTCGGAGCCCCTCTGCCCCTGTTCTGAGCTGTGTCTGCCCTGGCACGCCTGTACCAGGGGAGCAGCGCTGTCTGCTCCTTCCCCATCTCCCTCCGTGTGCTGGCAGCCGAGCGCTGCGGTGAGGGCATGTGCGCCAAGCAATGAGGCCGCAGTAGAGTGGTTTATTAGTGTAACAAGGGGTGCAGCAGGGGTTCCCAGAGTAGCCCTCTCCACCTTGCTGCTACCACCCAGGGCATGGCACCCTGCAGGACGTGCCAGTGGTACCAGGGAAGCTGCTTCCTACCTACAGTCTACGGGTCCAGCCCGACATTTGCCCTCGGTCCGGGATGAAGGAGCGAGCGGGGAGAAGAGCTAGAGCTGGTGCGTGTCCGTGCTGGGCTCTGCAGGCCTCGAGCTGGTGGGGGCGGTAGGGGCCGGGTGGTATTTCTCAATCACCTCCCGCAGCCCCTTGGAGAAGTGGAGATCGGCTCCCACAGTGAGGAATCCCTGTGCAGGGGAAGAGAATTGGTGCCAGGCTGGGTGCCTGCCCAGCAGGACATGGACCCTGTGCCTGTTGGGGGCCTGCGCTGCCTCTGTCCCGCCACGTACCACGTGGTTGGTGACCACCTCCTTGGTGAAGTCCATCCCTTCTGGCAGTGGGATCTGCACCCCCTTTTTAGTCCTCTCTGCAGGGCCAGAGCGACGCAGTGAAGCCGAGTCCCAGTGTGCCCCCACCCCAAGGCCGGCCGTGTGCGGGTGGCGGTGGTGCCTACCGTTAATGATGGGCATGATCGTCAGCTGCAGCAGGGTCTTCAGTGGGGCCTGCAGTGAGAACAGCTGGGGAGAGAGCAGCGCGGGTGAGCGTATGGGCGGCAGCAGCAGCCCTGCCTGCTGACACTTAGCCGCGGGTGGGCTGGAAGGGGTGTCCTGCCACGCACAGCACCCCTCGAGCCTGCCTGGGCGGGGGCTGGGGGCTAGCAAGGGTGGCCGGACCCCCGGGCCGGCATGGGGTCCGCTCACCGCTAGTGACTCCAGCGCAGACTGCTTGGAGTAGATGCGAAACCTGCAGGGGAGAAAGCGGCCATGAGCCGGGCACGGAGGGGACCTCTGCCCCAGCCTCCGCGGGACCCCAGCGCGGGCCGTACCGTCGCAGGTCCAGCTGCACACGCAGCGCCTTCCCTTGCAGGAACACCTTGGCGCTCAGCTTTGTTTCCTAGGGGGAGAGAAGGCTGACTCGCAGCCAGGCACGCTGCTCCTCTTGCTCCACGGGCCCTGCTGTCCCTTGGCCTTGGGACACCAGAGCCTTCCCAAGTTGGGCGGGAACCGCTCTCCCGCAGTGCGCTGGAGGGGCTGCGCAGGGAGCTCCAGCCCCACGTGCCCCTCCAGGCCAGCGCCCGCTCACCATGGCCATGCTGGAGAGCTGGATGGCGGGGTGGCCCGGGGGCACCAGCGAGATGTTGAGGAAGGCGGAGACAGAGACGGAGGTGCCGGAGGGTTTGATGGTGCAGCGGGGGGGAGCAGACACCTGCAGCACCAGCCGCAGGGGCGCGTCCACGGCGGGGCTCTGCGGAGGATGGGTGAGCCGGAGGCAGGGAGCAGGGCAGCGCTGTGCTCTGCCCCAGGGGTTCCCCCGCGCCTCCCGCCCAGCCGGGTGCTCCTCTCACCAGCATGAAGATGGTCCCAAAGAAGGTGGCTCTCAGCAAAACCTCCAGGTCCTTGGGCACCTGCAGGGAGGACAAGCCCCCAAGCGTAAGCGAGCAGTCGCTGTTGATCCCAGCAGCACTGCTCCCTGGATGCGCATCTATCCCGCTCTGGGCAGAGCCCAGCCCTCCCTCCTGCCTGGCAGCAGGCTCCTGCCTGCAGAGCCGCCTGTGCAGAGCCGCCTGTGCAGAGCCGCCTGTGCAGAGCCAGCGGTCCCGGCACTGCTTACCTTCTCCCCCTGAAGCTCTATGGCCAGCACACCCGCCTGGAAGTACGCGTGCATGGCCGAATCAAAGAAGTACTCGGAGAAGGCGACGTAGACCATCCGCTCAGTCTCCTTGATCACCGGCTCCACCGCGTGATTCTCCAGCTCCTGGTTCTCTCTTACGCGGGGGAAGAACATGCCCTGGGCCAAGAACAGGAGATGTTTCTGCAGCTGTAGCGCAGCCCACCCTGCTCATTCCATGGTGCCCAGCACGCAGGCTGGTGCAGAGCCGGTCCCATGAGGAGCAGGAGGGTCGGCAGGGCAGGATCCAGTGTGCACCTTGAAGTCTAGGTCAAGGGTGTCCGTGGAGACAGCTGGATCCCGCAGGAGGGAGTAGTCAATCCCGATGTGCTCATCCACGTAGTTCCTCACTGCCAGGGAAGATGGGCGGTTGTGACCAAGCCTGGGGGCAGCCCACTGCCTGGCTCTGCCCGCCCTGCGGTGAGCTGAGCAGGGAGGTCCCTTCCCCAGCGCAACTCTCACCTGGCACCGTGTCCAGCACAGAGTTCAGCAGCACCAGGCTGGCGTGCTCCAGCGATGGGCAGATCTGAAAGGCAAGGGGATGGGCTAAGAGGGGAGTCGCTCCCAGGTCTGGATGAGGACCCAGACCCTCTTCCTGCCGTGGGGCAGAGCAAGGCCAGGCGCCCCCGGGGCTCCGTCCCCATCTCCACTCAGCTGTACCTGCTGGCTGAGGAGGAAGCGCATCCCTGTGACAATGAAGGTGCTCAGGAACTCGTAGACCTTCCTGCAGGGCAGAGCAGCAGCTCTGCAGCTGTCTGCCTTCCCCTGCGGTCCCTCCATCCCCGCGTGAGCACACAGCCTGAGCTGGGTCAGTCCCGTGGGTGCAGAACGAGGGGCTGGGGAGCTGGGCACACGTGGAGCTGGCCCGGTGGAGGGACAGGGCTGCTGCAGTGGGGTTGGGTATACCTGAGTGTGCCGGAGAAGCCCGCGTGCATTCTGGCAATCGAGGCATTGCAGGTGATGTTAGAGATCTTCAGGCGCCCAGCCTGGTCCTTGGCCAGCTGCAGCACTGTGTGGATGTGGACGCCATCCGCAGAGGCATTGATGGACCCGATGTCATAGCTGGAAGGAAGTAGAGCAGATGAGAGGAGCTCACAGCTCCTGCCAGCTGCAGGGCTGCAAGGCACCCGCGGCACCCAGCGGGCACGGCCGAGCAGCAGCTGTGGCCCAGCCATGGGGGGCCCGGCTGGTCTGCGGGGAGTGGCAGGCAGGGGTAGCTTACAAGAACCAGTAGAGCAGCTGTCTCCGGAAGCGCAGGCTGATGGAGGCGTTGTTGATGTTGAAGACGAGGTGCTGCTGAGGCTGGAAGTGCATGTCGGAAAATGCCAGCTGCAGGTCCATCACCTTGACCCTGCACGGGAGGGGACGGAGATGGTCGGTGGACAGATGGACACGGGGAGCCACGTGTGCGGGGAGGGGGCAGCACTCACTCGCTGATGTTGTAGTGGAACTGCCCCTCCTTCCCGTGCAGGTCCGACACCGTGATGTTCTGCAGCTCCTGCTCCACAAAGCGCAGCCCCTCCTGTTTCACTGCAAAGCAAAGTGAGCCTGGGCTGGCCACAGCCAGGCTGTGCCGCCCTCCAGGCGGAATGGCCCCCCAGCCAGTCCCCTGGCTCCTCTCCAGCCACCCCACGTGCAGACCCCGGAGCAGCGTCCCAACCTGCCTCCCCAACCCAACCAGGCCCCAGGAGCAGGGGCCCGTCCGGCCCCTTACCCAGGTCCAGCCCCTTGGCGGTAATGCGGATCTTGCAGCCGGGTGGGCTGTGCGAGGCCGTGAGCAGGCAGGGCAGGAGGAGGAGCAGGAGGCAGCTGCCGGCAGCCATCTCTCACCTGGAGGCAGAGAGCAGGGTCAGCACAGGCTGCCCCGGGGTGCGCACATGGGTGACGCTGGGCTGCCCAGCCTGCTTGCAGCCCCGGGGCAGGGGATAGCCGTATGGAACACCCCACGGCTCCGCTGCTCCCCCCGAAACCCCCAGTTCTGCCCAGGTCCCCATTGCCTGAACCCCCACGAACCAGCAGCCCACGCGCGGCTCAGCCCCCCCCTTAGGGTCCTGTGCACAAGCCCCCAGCGCGGACCCTGCGGGGCCTTGGGATCTCGCGTCCCCTGGGAACACTCGCTCCGGTTGGCTCCTGCCGGCTCCAGCAGCGTCCCACCCGGCCCTGAACGCACCCAGCTCCCAAAACCGCATGGCGCGAGCCCCGCGTGTGCTGCTGCGGCGGGGAGCCCCAGCGCCCCGCCAAGAGGGGAGCCCTCTCTCATGGGGCTGCCCCACAGCCCTCCCAGCCCCACGGGGCCACCCTCCATGGAGAGGTGCTGCCTGCCCACGTGCCCCACGCGCTTTGGGTGTTGGGCTGAGACGGGGCCCAGAGCCTGCCCACGCAGCAGCAACAGGCAGAGCTCCCCGCAAGACAGCGGGGACGGGCCAGGGCTCTCCAGCAGCGTTTTCCCCCCGGGCTCTGTGAGGGCGAGGACGGGGGACGCTGCTGCCCAGGGCCTAGAGCTGCCATCCTCCCCCGAGGCCACAGGCTGGGGTTCGCCCGCACACTGCCGCTCAGTTCGGGTACTTACAGCGAGGCTTGGCCTCGGCTCCCTTGGTGTGGGGAAGCTGAATCACGCGAAGGCAGGGAGAGCACCAGCAGCTCCAGGAGTTTCTTTTGAGCTGGCTGAGGTTCCCCTGCCTTTATATATCCCACCAGCTGCCACTCCTTGTGGGCCCACAGCTGGGAGGAGACAGCGGGTCGGGGAGGATGCAGGTCTCCGGCACGCTGAGCCCGGCTGCCTGCCAGCACCGGCAGAGCGGGTTGCTCAGACACCCAGGCTCCCCACCGAGCGCACAGCCTTCCTCCCCCGCCACGAACACGGCTCCCCGCGTCCCGCAGGCGCTGCCACACGCCGCGTCTCTGGCAGAGCTCAGCCTGCGATGGGCACGCGTGCAAACGGGGTCCGAGGGGTTCGTGGTGTCGGGGCAGCTCCCCACCCCAGCCTCTCTACTGAAGCATCTGCCGGTGCCAGGCTCCCCCAGCCGCCCTCTGCCAGCTCTGGGCCTGCCTGGTGGGGTCTGTGCCGGAGCCATGCACCGGCCCTGGCTAGGGGTGCCGACGGAGGCTGGTTTGTGCCCGTCTGTGAGGTGAGCCCCAGCCAGAGAAGATGCCAAGGCTGCCGGACCTCAGCGCCACTCCGGCAGCCGCTGCCCAGGCCCCTGGCGCGAACTGGGCAGCTCAGGGTCTGCAGGATGCGCCCCTCTGCCCGGACTCGCCCAGCTCGCTGCCGGCAGCCCCGCAGGCACCAGGGCTCGTGGCACTGCCGAAGCGGCCCCGCAGCACCCACGCCGCCATCCTGCTCCGTCCCACCCCCGCAAGCACCCAGCACGGAGAGGACGGGCAGCTCCTCAGGCCGGGTCTTACCCTCGCCGACCCCCAAGGGCCCTCGCCACCCCCTTCGGCTGCTCGAGCCTCCTCACTCTGGGGAACGCAGCTTTGCGCTGTCCCTCCAGAGATCCCTCTCCCCGCAGGCCGTACAACGAGGGGGTGGTCTGAGCTAGCACTTTGCGCTCCAGGAGATTATCTGTGCTACAGGGCAGCAGAGCCGGGCTGCGCGGCTCGCACCGAACGCCGGGAGGCTGGGGAGACTTAGCGCTTACACAGCACTTATCCCTCCAGAACTGCTTTGCCAGCATTAACTCATCAAACTGACCCCGGTGCTCTCGGAGCAGAGGGCAGGGCTTCTGCAGGGAAGAGCAGGGCAGGCCGCTGCCCCGGAGGACAGAAAGCCCCTCGGGAAGCTGGGCCGTGGGGACGCTCCAAAGGGCAGGGTTGTGCCCCGCGGCTGCCCCCGCCCGTCCCCACGGGCACCACGAGCCAGCAGCGGCTGTTGTCGGCCCAGGGAGATAAGCCTGCGGGCCTGCGGCAACAGAGGGGCGGCTGCGTCCCTGTGCGCACCGTTGGGGGTGCGTCCGGGGGCTCCACTCGCAGCCCATCCCCACTGCTGTGAGGGGATGGCAGAGGCTCCTGCAGCCCCCTCCAGAAACTGGCCCAGCCTGGTGGGGACGGGACCCAGTAATGGCCATGTCACCTGTCCCCACCCTGCGTCGTGACGGGTGCTCCTGCCGCGCCACTGGCACCATGCTCCCGCGGGGCCTGGGCTCCCGTGCCACAGGCGGCAGAGGTACGTCCGCCCCGGCGAGCGAGCAGCCCGCGGCTCCGGCAGGATGCAACCGGAGGGCACAGAGGACCCAGCGAGGCGCGCCCCGCTGCCGCGCCGGCGGGAGCTCCAGGGAGCGCGGCCGGGCACGCGCCCCACGGGCCACGCGGGACGGCAGCCGCGCCGCGGCGCCTG
>VZSC01006648.1:25974-42951 GCA_013398225.1 Steatornis caripensis
TCCGTCCCGTCAGCGCCTGCGGGAGGGCGGCCCCGGGAGCTGCCTCCGCGCTGCCCGGCAGCGTGCTTCCCCTCGGCGGACACGGTCCCTCGGTCCCTCGGTCCGCGGCGAGGGCCGCCCCGGGAGCTCCGTGCTCCGCCCGGCCCCCGCCGGGCGCCGCGGCTGGCGCTCGGGACCGGGAGAGGCGCCGCTGCGAGGAGGCGGTGGCCTGGCTTCCAGCCTGCCGAAGCAGCCGTGGCTGTGCGATGGGGGAGAGCCTTGCTGTGTCCCCGGGGGCTGTCGCCGCTCTCCTTTGGCTGTGTTTGCCGTTGCCTTGTGTAAAGTCCTACCTCGGTGAAATGGAAACACGCAACAGTGCTGTCTGCTGTACTGCTCTACTTTGTGTCTTCTTCCACCCTGCTGTGGTCTCCGGTTGTGCTGCTGCTCCTAGGTTGTAAGCTCTCTGGGCAGGGACAGCGTTCTACTATGTCTGTCAAGTGCTGTGTGCATTGCTGTGGTGTATAAAAACAATACCGTAATCACCATAAAATGCTTGCTCTGGATCCCTTTCACTGTCTTAAGTCCCAATACTAGTTACATAAAGGTAGAGTTGCTTCTGTCAGCATTCCTTTTAGTTTGCTTTTTCCTTTTCCTAGCCCTTAAGGGTGCTTGGAGTTAATACTCATCGACACTGATCAAGTGATAAAGCTTCTTGTCTGCTTCCTCCGCTCTTGTTTATCCATAAGCGGGAGAAGGCAAAAACAGCGAACCCTGTTTGACAGCTGTTTTGAGCAATCGGTGGTGAAAAACACTGGCAAGCTGCTGCGGCTGGTGCGTGCTGGCCAGTCCAGGCAGATCTTGATAACCCCGCGCTCTCTGTGCCTTCTTGAAGTGCATCCTCGGCTCACTTCTGGAGGCCTGGTCCCGTCAGTACATACCAGTTCGTTATAATGTGTTGTCTGTGTAACGTGCAGGATGCATCAGCAACTGCATGTGCAAGTACGTTTTTAGTTTAAGGCTCTAAATGCGTCCTTCCAAAGTTACTGCACCTGTAGTACTGCCCCATGAGGCTCGTGCTGTGTGGCCCTAGCGCCCCTTGGGCTCCGGCGTGCTTCTGTGTGCTGGCGGCCCCGACATGAGTCTGAGCTGCTGTCGTGTCTCCTCGGGGCGGCTGGGCTGACCTTGCTGCCTTTCTGGCAGCTAGCTGAAGTGGAGTGACTGCAGAGGGCACGGCGGGGTTGGAGTTCAGGAGGAAGTGCGAATAAACAAATATTGCGCAACGCTCACCTGCTGAGGCGATTAAATGTCCACGATTGCATTAGCGCGCTCTGTAGCGGACGCTTTCGCCTGTGGGCTTGGTTATTGTTATCTGCCTAGTTCTGAGCAGAGACCGAAACTCCGGGTTTCTGCAGTGTCCCACGCCTTTCCTTGCTTACCCTGGCCGGAAGGATGGGAGCATCTTCTGAGACACTGGCAGGTCAGATGTTCCTCAGCCCCGGCCTGCACCACACTCGTGCCACTGCTGCTCTATAGACGGCTTAGCTAGTGCCTGCTAATTCATGATTGTGGCCAGCTCCTACCGTTCTGCTCTTCTGGAATAGCCAGCTGAGTTTTTATGGACAGGAAGGGGAGAAGGGTCAGTCAATCCAAAATAACGTAGCGTGCAAGCCAGAGCAGAGTTTTCACTTAAGAGGTGATTTACCAGGGAGCCTGCTGCTGGGGCTGCTCTGGTGCTCAGTTAAAAACCACGCTTCTGTATGCAAGACTGTGCTGCTGCGGCCCTCACTGGTGGTGTGCAGGGTGTCTCCAAAGGCCTGAATAGAGTCAAGTAACTGAGGTAGATGGTAATTATTTAAAATGCCTGGTTTCCCCCCAGTTCACTGCCACTGGATGTAGGGCTGCCAGAGAGGAGCAATCTGCACTACTGCAGAAAACTTCCCTGGGGGGAAGATTGGTGACTAAGAGAGGAAGGGCCTGGCTGTTTCTCTCCAGCTGGCAACATTAAATTATGATTAAGATGAGCTCTATTGTTTCAACAGACCTTCTTTTGCATAACTGTTGTCATGCAGATGAAAAAGTAGCAAAGGCTGAAGCAGCGCGGCTGAGGCGTTACAGCTAGCCTGGGCTGGGATGTACGGAGGACAACAATTCAGGAGTTCCTGACTCCTAACCTGCAGTTCTCTGAACCACGGAAGCTGTTATTAGTGAAGCGCTAGGGCTGGTTTATATAGCAGAATTTTTTTAATAAAAGCCTTGTGTTTAAATTATGTGCGGGTTTGTGTGCGTAAATGTTGATTTAAACTGTCTCTGAGGGTAACAGATCAGACGTGGCTAGTGGTATTAGCGTGGCAGAAGGTGGCACGTGTTCACAGGAGAGCGTATTTTATGTTTTATGCTCTCAGTCCTGATGTACGGCACCAGATGCTGCACTCTTAGGAGAGATCTAGCTGAAAAGTGAGTATTTTGAATGCTGTCCTTAAGAACTTGCTGGCTGACACCACTTAAAGCTCAGCATTCCTCACAGCTAGTTGTATCTAGATAACAGGTGTTTTTCGGGGCTTAGCTCCTGTTTGCGTGTACTGGTTCAAACCTTGTTTTATGGTCAGAATGAGCTTGTGCTACAGCTGAGTGGGCTGAATGGATCTGGGATCTTTCCTGCCATAACACAGATTTTATGTGTATTTTTTTCTAGTGTGGTTGCTGAGAAATGGCCAATGAGAATCACGGAAGCCCTGCGGAGGAAGCGTCTCTCATGAGTCACTCACCCGGCACTTCCAACCAGAACCAGCCCAGCTCCCCGAAACCTATGCGACTGGTACAGGACCTGCCAGGTACCGACTCATTTTTGGGAAAGCCCAGCACAGAGTTCTGCAGCGCCCTGGTAGCAGGGGAGAGACCGTGCAGCGGGGCCGCCCGGGGTGGCTGGGAGTGAGGCGTATTTCAAAGCGCGCTGTGACAGTAACGGCGGCCTGAAGGGCAGGGGTGCTGTTCAGGACCGCTTGTGTCCTGACTCTCGCTGTCTTCTCAGATGAGCTGGTGCAGGCTGGCTGGGAGAAGTGCTGGAGCAAGCGGGAGAATCGCCCTTACTACTTCAATCGCTTCACTAACCAGTCTCTGTGGGAAATGCCTGTTTTGGGACAGCATGATGTCATTGTAAGTAAGCACTGATCGCAAGCGGCTGTGCCGATACTGGGGTGTTCTGCAGGGGCAGATGCTGTGGTGTTGTGGACTTGAGGTTGCACGTGTGGGAGGGACTTCTCCGCCTTCAGAACTCCTCGCGGAGTGCAGTGTCTGGCTTGGTTCTGATGAAATGCTGCTCCTTCAGGTGTGCACTCAGGTAGTGCTGTTCCAGGTGTAGTGTGCTGCTCAAAGAACACTCGGCCTTTGAGTGGGGGAGCTGTGTTGCATTTTTCTCAATCTAAGTCTTTTTTAAAAAAAAAAAGCGTACAGAAACAACAGAGCTTTCTGTAGGTGCTGTAGGTGTGAGTCTGGGCATCCGTATTTCCATCCACATGAGAGCCTAGGGCAGTGAAGCGGGAAGTTAACAGGGCTTACTGCCTTTGCTTGGGATGCTGCAGTGGCAGTTGGTGAACTAACGTGTGCTGTTGTTTGGACGCTCATAGTCTGACCCTCTGGGATTGAATGCGGCTCCGATGCCCCTGGAAGGTGGGATGATAGATACCTCTGTGGAGAGCAAGCAAAGGAAGAGGAGATTCTCTGAGGAGGTTCCACCGAGCGGCAACAGTGTGAAAAAGCCCAAGGTAGGTCAGGTGCTGTGAAACAAACAGGCTTCAGGATGTTGTTCAAACTGAAACCTAGCAGGTCTGGAGCCCAGGCCTGCTGGTTTTTGAACTGTGCAAGCTCGGACCACCCTAGTACGACTCAGGCTGTGACAACTGGCACTCAAAGTACAGAAGTGGAAGCAGACTCGGGTCCTGCTGAGTTGCCATTTCTCTCTTGCAGCCTGAGGTGGAGTGTGGGAGTTGGGACGTAACAGGTTATCACTGAGAAACATGGTAGCTTGCATGTCCATGTGAACTTACGCCAGCAGCAGGCAAAACGTCTCCAGCAATTCACTGGGGTTCCTGAGTGGTGTACTGGTGCAGGATTGTTAGGTGTACTGTGCTGCTTCCCCTTTGCCTTTCACTGTGGTGCAGTAATTAATCTTTCACGCTCCCAGGCGGACGTCCCAGGGAACCCAGCTGCTCAGCCAGTCCCCAGCTCTCCCAGTATTCCAGGAACCTCTGTTTTGAAGGCATGGTGTGTTTCACCTGAAGATAAACAGCAGGCAGCTCTTTTACGACCAACAGAGTGAGTTGTCTCTATTTGTCTTCTGTTCTTTTCTCGGTGGTAGAGACACACAGGTTTTCAGATGTCTTTGAAGAAGCTGCTGGGGGGCGGAACACCCCCCTGTATCTTTTCAGGGGGTCTTGATTGTTCAGTTTCCTAGCTGGTGAAACAGCCCAAGGAAGCATCTTTTGAAGTAACATGTGGTAATTAGCCAGTGATCTGGCCATCCTGACGACACTTGCTTCTGCCATAGAGTATATTGGGACCTGGATATTCAGACGAATGCGGTGATTAAGCAGAGAGCACCATCTGAAGTGCTTTCTCCACACCCCGAGGTGGAGCTGCTTCGATCTCAGCTCATTCTCAAGCTGCGGCAACATTATCGTGAGCTCTGTCAGCAGCGGGAAGGTAAGTTTCTGTTGGGTTCCCCTGGTTTTTCTTCCCGGTCCTGTGGTACTGTCGGGTTCTTGTGGTTTATGTCTGTCTTGTCCTTGTGATCTCTTTTTGTGGTGGTTATACTCTCTGAGACGTTGTTGTCTGTGAACTCCTTGGGCAGAACTCCAGTGTGGTGACCCTTATCAGAGCTTCTGGGCATAGAATCATAGAATCATCTCTGTATCGTATTGATTAGACCCTTTTTCTGTGCTTCTCCAGGGATTGACCCCCCAAGGGAGTCCTTTAATCGCTGGATGTTGGAGAGGAAGGTGGTCGATAAAGGGACGGATCCTCTCTTACCAAGTGACTGCGAGCCAGTAGTGTCTCCCTCCATGTTCAGAGAGATCATGAACGACATTCCCATCAGGTACTGTTCAAAGACGGGGCGCCTTGCTGGGATGTGTGTGTCTTGGGCTAGTTCGGTGATTTACCTGCTGCGGTTGTGTGCTTTTGCGTTTTATTTTTGCTGACTAAGTGGTAGGGTGCTGGTGATGTAAAGCTTGGGAACTGCACCTGCCCTCCTCCGTGCCTTCGTGGCAGCTGGGGAACTGATGCACGTGAATTTATGCTTACCTCAGGTTATCCAGAATCAAGTTCCGGGAGGAAGCCAAGAGACTGCTCTTCAAGTATGCCGAGGCTGCGAAACGGCTGATTGAATCCAGGTGGGAGTTCTTCTTACGCTGCTGTCACGTTCAGAAAAGAGAAAAAGGTTATAGCAACTTCTAGAAGGGGCGGCCACGTCCCACCTTAATGTTGGCCGTCATCTTACCAAGGAGAAGCAAGGTTAGGAACGTACAGAGAAAAAACAGTAGTGCTGGAGGCGTCTTTCGATAGTAGTGTTACAGTAAAATCTAGCGTTGGGAAGCTGAACATGTGCAGAGACAAGCGAGCATCTGAAATACTGGACGCGGAATGCTTTCTGTCGTTTATCCCTGAGGTAATTCAGGGATGCTTGGGCACTCCCTGCTATTAAAGAGCAACAAGCTTAGAGCTGTATTTTATAATACCACGTATGATTTTCCTTACAAGTTCTGCCACAGGACAGAATTGTGGAGGATGGCCTTGTGGGGAAAACAAAAAGCTTGGTGACGGCGTAGTGTTCCCAGAGTCACAAGCTCCTAGCAGTGCCTGCGTTTGAAAATGAGAGGCAAGATCAAAATGGGCCATTTCCATGAGAGAGCATGGCAGTCCTTAGTCATACAAATGTCTGAAAGCACTCTCCAGAGGCCTGGAGGGGAGTGACTGGTTAGGGCCTTGAGGGAGTGTCAGCAGCTGTGTTCCCCCGCTGACAGAAGACTGTTGTGGGATGGAATACGTCGCCATGCAGCTGTGGGTTAAACTTTGCTTCTCCTTTTTGTGCAGGAGTGCTTCACCAGACAGCAGGAAGGTGGTCAAGTGGAACGTGGAGGACACCTTCAGCTGGCTGCGACGGGACCATTCTGCCTCGAAGGAGGACTACATGGTCAGTGTCCCTGTGCTCGTGCAGCTGAGCGCAGGGAGCGTAGGCGAGGGTAGCGGGTGTGTCGGGGCCAGATAAAGGTCCTTCCGGAGAAGGCCGTGATTGTTTTCCTTTGCGTTGTGAAATGGGAGTGACAGCGGCGTGGAGGCTCCGGGGAGTCCGGTGGTGGGTTGTGTAAGGGACTCTGGTTCTCTGATTCTGCAGGACCGCCTGGAGCACTTACGCAAACAATGTGGGCCCCATGTGTCTGCTGCAGCAAAGGACTCTGTTGAAGGCATCTGCAGTAAGATTTACTACATATCCCTTGAATACGTCAAGCGGATCCGGGAGAAGCATCTCGCCATCCTCAAAGAGAACAATATATCTGGTACGCAGTCAGCTCTGAAGAGCTAAAGGGCTACAGCACTGCAACGTAAAGGCAACGCACTCTGCTGTCCCCGTTCAGATAGTGTTAGCTGTTGGGAGGGCTGCCCTGAGGCCACAGGGCTGAACTGAGTAGTCAGAAATAGCCAGTCCAGCATAGGTCTTGGCTGAGGGAGTCACACAGTGCCTGTGCAGTGGGAAGGTGTCTTCCATCCGGTGCTGTTACCGTCTGTAATACCGAATACCATAAATGTGTGATTTGTCAGGATGAAGTAGCTTGTTAGTTGCTGACCACAGTGACCAGGGCGTTGGCTTGTTTCCCCGGGCCGTGCTTTTTTGCTCTCCTTCTCCACGCGTTCCTGGGGACAGCCAGCACGCCCTAATGTTGAGCCCTCTCTCGTCCCTGTGTTCTCCTTTGCCGTGTTTCTTCAGTTCTAAGCGCCTTCTGTGCTCCTCTGCCTCCCGGCATGTCACCACGCACCCTTCTTCTTTTCCCAGCAGAGGATTCATGTTCCTTGATCTTTTCTGTTTTCTTCCTAGTTTGCGTCTGTACTTCTGCCTCTAGTCACCTTTTTCTTCTTCCATGGTCCCTGCTTCCTCCATCACCACCATTCTGTAGTCCTTTTCCTTTTTGGGTCCTAGCTCTCCTCAGACTCACTTCAGACCGCATTGTCTGCCTTTTTCTGCTTGTTTTTGCTGCTTGTCTTCCCACCTGACCGAATCCGTGACTCCTTCTGCCTGGTGTTTCCTGTGAGTGCTCTTTTTTTCCTGCTGAAGCCGAGGCTGAGCTGCTGTCCGCGACTGGTAACCACGAGGTGGCAGGAACATTCCTTTGCCTCCTGCACTTGACAGCCTGAGAATATTTATTGTGCCTGGGATGAGTGTGGGGCAAACTGAAATATTGACAGTAATGACAAGGAGAGTGTTTTACTCATCTGGAACGTGCCTTGCAATGCTGGAATGGTGCTGTACAGCCTACAGGTCTGCTGTGCTAGAGATGGAGAGGTACTGTGAAATGGCTCCTCTCTATGCTCTTGGCAGTGGGCAACGGAATTAGTTTGGGGAACCAGCTCTGAGCCTAGGTAGCTGCCTACAAGATCTGTGGAGGAGCACCACGGTGCTTTTGGCGTGACCAGTCTGCTCTTTAGCCCTGTTCCCGTCACTGCATTTTTTGAGGTGGGAGAAAGATCAGTCCTAGACATGCTTGGATTGTGATGGGCTGCCTTTCTCTTTGTTCTCCGTAGCTGAGATAGAAGCTCCTGAAGTCCAGGACAGGCTGGTATACTGTTACCCAGTGAGACTGGCCATCCCCTCCCCGCCGCTCCCCAGCGTGGAAATGCACATGGAAAACAACGTGGCATGTGTGCGGTACAAGGGGGAGATGGTGAAAGTGAGCCGCAACTACTTCAGCAAGCTGGTAAGGGCTGACTGCTAGTCCCGTGTAACTTGTCACAAGCTGCTCTTTGGTGGGAGGTTTCATTTCTCCTTGGCCTCCGAGAGGACGGAGTGCTGGCCTGGTGGAGGCTGTCAGACACTGCCCTAATAGTAGCAGAAATGGGGGCAGCTGCTTTCACCTCAGTCGGGGTCAGGCTTCTGCTCGGAATATTTACAAGGTGTTGCGCATATGCTTTGGGTGCGTAGCGCACTGCAGGAATGGTCGTACTCGCAGCAAGGCCACCTGTGCCGAGACGCTCGCTGATGTGGTGCATTCGTTCATGCTAGTAAGAGCTTGTGGTTCACTCATGCGGTAAAAGCAGATGTGCTGGCCAGCCTCCACGCAGCGCCTCACCGGCTCCCGTTGTTCGCCGGTGTCCCTCACCACATCATCGTACGTTTGCCTACGGTCTTCTCTCTGTTGAATCTGTTTGTGTTTAATGGCTGGGCTTTCTCTTCCAGTGGCTCCTCTACCGGTACAGTTGCATTGATGACTCTGGCTTTGAAAAGTTTCTGCCCAGGGTTTGGTGCCTTCTCCGTCGATACCAGGTACTGCCTCACAGGGATTGCTGTGCCTCAGAAAGCCTTACTCGTAGTGGGGCAGTGAGCTTGTGGTCTTTGCTCTGGGGGAGGCCCACAGCTCTGGGATGCAAAATAGGGCTTAAACTGGGTCCGTTGTCTGCTCCGGGTGTTTTGAGATAGGACTGCAGTCTGGGGAGCAATGGTGATCTTGACGGGAGACCGCAGAGCGGGTGAAGATACATTTTAATGACAGAATCCTTCAGCAGTTGTTGCCTTTGAGGGCCAGCCGAAGGTTCATGGGGGCTATGTGGGGAAACTGGCAGTTGGTTTGTGGGGCCTGAGTTGGATGAAATATCTAAAGAGCATTCTTGGGTACATGCAGGGGACCTACACGAATTTGAGAAAGGACGAGGGGGCCCTGCGTACCTAGAGGAGTGGGTGCATGGACGTGTGGCCCTGGGCCCGTGGTCAGTCAAGGGAGCAGCAGGAACAGCGAGTGCAGGCACGGCTCACCGGGGTTTGCTCTCCTCAGATGATGTTCGGTGTGGGTCTGTACGAAGGAACTGGTCTGCAGGGGGCACTTCCCGTGCACGTCTTCGAAGCCCTCCACAAGCTCTTTGGAGTGAGTTTCGAATGCTTTGCCTCGCCCCTGAATTGCTATTTTAAACAGTACTGTTCGGCCTTCTTGGATACAGACGGGTATTTTGGATCCAGGGGGTGAGTCTTACGTTCCGGTGCCTTTGCTGTGTTTGTGGGTGCGTGCACGTGCAGTGGCTCAAGACGGGCTGAGGTGTCTGCGTGCTCAGGGCCGTGGCTGGTTGTGTGACGCCTGCTTGGAAGGATGTGTACTTGAGGCCTGCCTGAAGGCAACGAGTGGACGCAGGCTGACTGTGAAGCTGTCAGGAGCGTGCCGGTAGCCTAGTTGGAGGGCTGTGCTCCCTGGAGCAGTGCAGTTTACAGGGCTGCCAGCGCTTGCCCTTATTCTGGAGCCCTGGGCCCTCAAGCAGTCAGCTTGAGTCCGCAGTCACCTTTGGTGGCTACAGGCGGAGTGTGTCCCCAGTGACCATCCTGCTGTTAGAAGCAGCAGGCCCTGCGCTGCTGGGGATTCAGGCTTTCCGAGAGCGTGAGTGCCTTTTCTGAGGAAAGGGATGCTTTTTAAGGTGTGGCAATCGGAATTGTAGCCTCTCTGATAGGGATCTTTGCCTTTTTCCTCCAGCCCGTGCCTGGATTTCTTCCCTGTAAGTGGCTCTTTTGAGGCAAATCCTCCGTTCTGCGAGGAGCTGATGGATGCCATGGTCTCTCACTTTGAGGTACGTTTGCTGGCCTGCGGAGCTGTTGAGCAGAGCTGTGCCGTCAGCCCGCTGCTGCCCGCTGCTCCGCACCCTCACAGCAGGGCTGTGGTGCAGACGGCCAAGGACGGTGACTGCAGCGGCACTGCTCCGGAGCAGGAACGCTTCCTTTCCGTAGAACTCGCTAGACGTGTCCCTGCTCAGCCAGCGCTGAGCTTGTTCCTTTTCTTGTCGAACTAGAAACTGCTGGAGAACTCCAGTGAGCCTCTCTCCTTTATCGTCTTCATCCCCGAGTGGCGGGACCCTCCTACACCAGCCCTGACGCGCATGGAGCAGAGCAAGTTCAAGCGGCACCAGCTCATCCTGCCAGCCTTTGACCATGAATACCGCAGCGGGTCCCAGCATATCTGCAAAAAGTAGGGCTTTTTCTCAGGTCCCTCTGGGAATGCATTTCTGAAGCTGCGTGACAGAAATACGCGATCCTAAGTTAAAGTCAGTGGGAAGCAGGGAGCAGGCAAGGGAAAACGCAGCATGTAGCCACCCTGGAGTTTTAAGACGGGCAGAGCATTGTGAATTTCACAGTTGTTTAATGACTGCTGAGGTAGTTCACTAGCAGAAAGCTTGTGAGCGGTGTATTCCTCGGGTACAAACCCAGTCTGAGCAGTCATACACGTGGTGCTGAGGCGACCGCCTGAGCGCCTCCGCCAGCACCCTGATCCGGTGAGCTGTCTGAGCAGCGTCTCCTGGGCTGCCAGATGCCGCAGCAGTTTGGTGTCACGCAGCGGGGAGCAGAAGCAAGGGGCAGGATAGGGTCTTGGTCCTCAGCAGAGCAAGGTGGCCGTTGGTCTGCTGTTTAAGCAACAGGTGCTTAAGCACTGAAGTTCTCTTCACCTGGTTAAGGCTGCTGCCTTACTGTGATGAGTCTCCTGCAGGGACAGCAGCGTCCCAGTGCACGTGCTGGTAGAGAGCTGCGGGGCTGTGCGGCATCAGTGCTTCTCTGAAAGCTGGCGAGCCTCCGCCCTTACTTGGAGGTGCCTGGCACTACGCCCTACCTGCTCTTTTTCTCGGAATAATGAGAGAACAGGGTGGAGACGAGTTCTTGTCCTGAACACGGCACACGGGAAGAGGAGGGATAGGTGGTAGGAAGTGGGCGTGGGTGGCAGTGTGTGACTGCTGGGCAGGTGGGCAGGGAAGATGCTGAGTGCCTGTTGTCTTCCCTTGCAGGGAGGACATGTACTACAAGGCCGTGCACAACACGGCCGTCCTCTTCCTGCAGAACAGTGCGGGCTTCGCCAAGTGGGAGCCCACACCGGAGCGGCTGCAGGAGCTCGTTGCGGCCTACAAGCATTCAGGCCGGACCCTCAGCTCCTCATCTTCCTCCTCTTCGTCGTCGTCCTCCTCCTCCTCCTCCACAGCAGACAAAGAGCGGGAGCTGGGCCGAGAGCAAAGCAGCAGCCGGGAGACTAACCCCAACTAAGGTGCAGAGGTGCGAGGTGGCAGGGGAGGTGCCGGCGGCCCCGAGGAGGCTTGCCGGGACAGTGGAGAGACTGCTGGCTGTGCAGCACCGGCCCGGGGGACTCTTGCGCAGCAGCTCCACAGCACCTGCTTTCCTCTGCGAACTGCACGCCGCGCCCGCCCAGGAGCGCCGGGGAGCGCCCGGCCACGGGCGGGGAGAGGAGGCTCGGCTGCGGCCCTCACCGGAGGGCAGGGGAACCCAGCGCAGCGCGCCAGGAGGAGCAGGCAGCCCCTTCAATGCCGGAGCGCTGAGGGAAGGGGCAGCCAGAGCTGGGACGCACGCACGGGCGGAAGAACAGCGGGACAGATGGAGGGACGGGTGGCAAGCGCAAGTGCTCGGCGCACAGCGCCGTGGCTGGAGGGGCCCCGGCAGCTGGCCGCAGCCCAGCGCCGGCAGCAGAAGGGCAGGCAGAGCCCGGGGGCTCCTGCCGCCGGACTGGCACCAGCACAGCTCCGTGTCCATAGTGTAAATAGTTCTGTCCGTGGCGCCCGTGCTCCTCGCAGGGCTGCTCCCATCGCATCCGTGTTCCTTTCCCACGTGTGTGAGTCCCGTGTTTGCCGACGCCGTGTACCGTAGAGGGAGGGGCGGACAAGAGGAGTTTCTTTGGTGTGTAAAGACGTCTTTGCAGCTGTTTTGTAGTCGTCGTGGTTTTTATGCGGAGCCTCCGGGCTTTATTTAACCTCCTTGGGTTTTGTTTTGTAAGGATTAATTTAACACCGCTAACCATTTTATTACTTTTATCGAGAAGAGCAAAGTCTATTTTTGATTTCTGTTTCCTAGTTCTTAGGAACATTAAAACCAGCATACAGCTCTGCCCCGTGTCCGTGCCTTTCCTTCTGCCGGCCAGGGGCCTGTGGCACCCCCGCCGCCTCGCTGACAGGAAGAAGAAGGTCGGGGTTTTTGCAGAGCTGTCTGCCCTCTGGCCTGTCCTGTGCTGCACTGCCCTCCTGGGGACGTTTTTTCCCCAACGGCCACTGTGACCTCCCCCAAAGCAACGTGGCCACCACTCCCTCCGTTCGTTGTCTGCCGCTGTGTTCGTTGTCTGCCGCTGCTGCGGAGAGTTTGGCTTTCTCTTCCCTGTAACAGCGCCCCGAGCTGTGGCCACCGTCAGCCTCTTTGGGATGGAACCACCCAGCTTCTGCTCGCGCGGTCTCTGCCCCATCGCGTTCTGGGAACCCTGTGCCCCGATCTCGGAGGTCCGGGCTGCGCTGTGCTGCCAGCACAGCCTGGGGGTGTCCGTGGCGTGGGGTGCTCTCCTGCGGGGGCTTGTGGTCGATGCACCGCGCTCTGGAGGCGCAGACCTTCCCCGCCTGGGCTGGTCTTGCGTCGGCTCCCAGCCGCTGGTCTTGTCCTGTCCCCGGCTGATGGACGGAAGAGTTGTTTACCACCACCAGTCTCCTGGCCTGACGAGGCACGGGCTAAGAGCCGGGGTATTTCTTGGGCCCACTTTTTTGGGGTTTGGGAATTTCCCAGCTGTACCTCCAGCATCCCCCCTGCCTCAAAGCCTGTCCTCCCCAGCGGGGCTTTGCTGTCCCGGGGGAAAACGGCCCCGGGTTGGGTCAGCGTCGCATGGAAGCCTGTGTCCCTGCAGCCCTGTGGGGCCGCCTCTCGCGGGCCCTTAGGTTTGCTCGTTAAAAGCCAGGGGACGAGGAAGTGCTGTGAATCCTGGGTGCGGGTCCATGGCACTCTGTGGCCAGCAGCACCGGTGCCATGGCGGTGCCTGTGCTGCTCCGCTGTGGGCAGGAACAGCCCAGCCCCACGCGCTGCCTGCTCCCGGCATCTCCGCAGCAATCCAGGGATGCTTTCAGCAGCAGAGAGGAGGAGGTTGTTGGCCTCCTGTAAAGACACCCACAACGCCTGGGAACGTGGCAGTGAAAGCAGCAGTTTGTTCCTTTCATTCATGACTTTGAGCCAAGGCAGGCTGCCCCTGAAGGGCAGATGACCAGAGCCACACCCTGACACTGGGAGGTGGCGGCAGACCTGCTCCGTGGTCAGCCCGTCACCGCCGCGTGCTGTGTCTTGCTCCCTCGGGTGATGGCCAGTTGCCTCGTTCTGTATCGAACGGTAGGAGCACGATGCGAGCCGAGCCCCGGCGGCAGAGGGTGGGGGGCTCTGGCTCCGGAGGGCATGGGGATGAAGCCATAGGTGGTGGAGGGGCCGGGACCAGGAGCGGGTTCTGCTCGTGGGACTGAGCTGCCTGATCCTCAGCGCAGCAGCACTGACCAGCACTGGCTGCCCCCACCAGCCTGGTGCCAAGACGAGACGTGACTCTTCCACCGAGCCCCGTGGCGGTGGCCATCCCTCAGCGCCCAGGACTGCCACTGCCCAGCCCAGCCCGTACCGGGGCTGAGGCTGAGGGCAGGTGAGCAAGGCCAGGCCGAGCTGCGCAAGGGGCTGCGGTGGCGGGCGCAGCCGGGGCTCATGACTGGGAACGGCGCGGGGCGCGAGCAGGACTGGGGGGTTGGCGTCAGTGGTCACACCGGGAGCTGGACGTTGCCCAGTCCCCTGGAACAAACGCTCTTTCAGACCATGCCATACCTTGAGGATTTGAACAAAAGGGCCCCTCGCCAACGCTGCTGCACGCGGCTCCAGCCCAAGTGGCTGCTCTGGCACTGGCCGGAGCCGCAGCCCGGCACCGTGCTTGTCAGGGTGTGGACAGTAATTACCTGGGCAGCTCACAGAGCTCAGCGAACAGGGTAGAGCCCTGCGTGGAGAAAAAAACAAAATTCTCTTGCTAATGGGCACAGATGCCCCATCCTGCACCCTGGGGGGGGCTGAGAGCAGCCAGGTGTGACCCCGTCACCGAGGAGGGGCTGGAAACCCTCGGCAGTGCCCGGCTCAGGCGCGTCCCCGGGCCGACTGTCGCTGCTGGGGTCCCCGCCGTCATCCCCACGTCGCTGCTGCCCGCGGTGGGCAGTCGCTGCTGCTGTCCTGGCCCGCTGTCCTTGCCCTGTCCTCGCTGGGGAGGGCTCGGTGCTGCAGCCGCCTTCAGCCCTGGGCAGCGGGGGTGCTGTCAGCTGCTGGGAAGACCCCTGCAAGGGCTGCAGCTGGGGGGGTTGGCACTGGCTGGGGAGACCGAGCTGCGGAGAGCAATGTGACAAGGGCTCAGCCATGCCCAGCCTGCGCCCTGTTCCCAGGCCCGGGAGGGGAAGGGTCTGCCCGTGCTGCGGGGACCCTCGGGACCCCGCTCTGCAGCTGCGCTTTCCCCGGGCCAGGGGCTGTGGGGCCACTGCCTGCCCCCAGGCACGGAAGGAGCATCCTCAGGGCTGCCCGGGAGCGATCGGGCAGCACAGCTGCAGGGAACCGCACCGACGCCCCGCACCGACCCGCTGCAGCCTGGCGGGGTCCTGGGGGACCCCGCTGACCCCACTGGGCCCACCAACGTGCGTGGGCCTCACTCTGCCTTAGCAGGGCTCGGCACGCCACCAGCACCGGCCGGCCGAGCATCCGCCTCCCGCTCCGCGTTGCCAGGCCAACGCCGCGGAGGATGCTGGCAGCCCCTGCGCCTAGGCTGCCTCCGCAGCGTGGCGGGCAGCGCGCCCCACGTCTCTCCATGGGGCGCACACCGCCGCCAGCACCCTGCCTGCCTCCGCAGACAGGGCCGCAGCCCGGCCCACCGGGGCCGCAGGGCTGGGGACCGACCCACAGCTGCGTCCCACCCAGGAGCCCCGGCACGGACTGCAGGTATGGGGGGCACAGGCTGGGAGCCTGCTCACCCCACGGCTCAGGGACTGGGGGGGCTGCAGGGCAGGGTGTCCCTTCAGTGTCCGGAGCCGGGGCTCCAGGGAACTGCACGCTCAGGGAGGGACAACCCCCACCCGGGACCCTGCCCCCCAACGCTGCAGCGCAGAGGGGCGTCGGAGCCAGTCCCATCCCCTGGAAAAGACGCGGAGGCTGGGGAAGGGGCGAGTCCTGGTGCTGGCGGCCCCAGCGGCGGTTAGGGCCGGGCTGTGCTGGTCCTGGCAGGGGGCTCTGCCGGGGCCCCATTCTGCCACAGAGCCCAAGGGACTGACCAGGACCCAGCCCGTGGGCTGCAGCAGGGCCTGGGAACTGCCCCCGAGCCCTCGCTCACAGCAGCTTCCTCTCCCCCAGCCCCCAGCCTGCCCTCGGGGAGCATGGCCCAGCAAGATGGCGAGCGGGGGCCACAGCCACCGGCACTCGCGGCCCCCGAGCTGGAGTGCAAGATCTGCTACAGTCGCTACGACGCCCATGCCCACAGACCCAAGCTGCTCCACTGCGGCCACCACCTGTGCACCAAGTGCCTGCGCAGGATGGCGGCGCTGGGGGACGCGTCGCCCCACCAGCTCCGCTGCCCCTTCTGCCGCCGGCAGAGCCCGGTGCCCGGCGGGGACGTGCAGCGGCTGCAGGACGACGGCGAGGCGCTGGCGCTGCTGATGGGCCACGAGCGGGCCAAGAAGCGGGGTCCTCCCCGGTCCCCCGAGGTCCTCCTCTGCCCCAGCGTGCTGGAGCCCGCACCTGGCCCTGACTGCCTGGTCGTCACCATCCTGGAGGTGCCGGAGGACGTGGCCCCGCCGGAGGGCCTGGGCGGGCTGGAGGTGGTGCGTCTGTACCGCCCCGCCAGCCTGGGCACGCTGCCCTGCCGCGGCCCCGGGCAGAAGTGCCGCTCCTGGGGGTGGCGAGCTGCCCCCCGCTTCATCCTGGGCGTCCTCTGCCTCCTCTACTTCAGCTCCCTGCCCTTCGGCATCTACCTCCTGCTCATTGAGCACCACAGCCTGGGCATCGTCCTGGTCAGCCTTGTGCCCTCCACCCTCCTCCTCTGCATCGTCTACAGCCTCTGCCAGTGTCTGTGCCGGGAGGGCTTCGGGTTCCCCCGCTCCTGACCCTGCACGACCGAGCCCCGAGGGGGGCGGCTTTGGGCGCTTTGGAGCGTGGTCCCTTGGGGTATGGGTGCTCCCCAACCCACGGCTGACCCACAGCGTGGTGGTGTGCCTGGACCACAGGGCGATGGCTCAGCGCCAGCTGCCTTCCCCCACAGAACAGTGCGGGCTTCGCCAAGTGGGAGCCCACGCCGGAGCGGCTGCAGGAGCTCATCGCGGTCTACAACCCTCAGCTCCTCATCCTCCTCCTCTTTGTTGTCGTCCTCCTCCTCCTCCACAGCAGACAAAGAGCGGGAGCTGGGCCGAGAGCAAAGCAGCAGCCGGGACACCAACCCCAAGTAAGGAAGCGCGAGCGCTCGGCGCGCAGCACCGCGGCTGGAGGGGCCCCGGCAGCTGGCCGCAGCCCAGCGCCGGCAGCAGAAGGGCAGGCAGAGCCCGGGGGCTCCTGCCGCCGGACTGGCACCAGCACAGCTCCGTGTCCATAGTGTAAATAGTTCTGTCCGTGGTGCCCGTGCTCCTCGCAGGGCTGCTCCCATCGCATCCGTGTTCCTTTCCCACGTGTGTGAGTCCCGTGTTTGCCGACGCCGTGTACCGTAGAGGGAGGGGCGGACAAGAGGAGTTTCTTTGGTGTGTAAAGACGTCTTTGCAGCTGTTTTGTAGTCGTCGTGGTTTTTATGCGGAGCCTCCGGGCTTTATTTAACCTCCTTGGGTTTTGTTTTGTAAGGATTAATTTAACACCGCTAACCATTTTATTACTTTTATCGAGAAGAGCAAAGTCTATTTTTGATTTCTGTTTCCTAGTTCTTAGGAACATTAAAACCAGCATACAGCTCTGCCCCGTGTCCGTGCCTT
>VZSC01006648.1:44444-55301 GCA_013398225.1 Steatornis caripensis
CCGCCCGGGGCTCCCCACGGCTCCCCACAGCCCCCCGGCTCTCGGCCCGAGCTCCCCTCGCCCCGAGAAGCTGCCATGCCGCACGGAGAGGAGCAGGGAGCTGCTCCCGGGCATTTTATAGCTGCCGGGGTCCGCGGTGACTGACAGCTGATTAGGGGGCATTAGCACCCACGAGAGCGGCCGCAGGGATCTGGGGCAGCCAATACCACCCCCTCCGTGGCTACCGCCGGGCAGGGACTGGCAGGGAGCGTCCTCCCGGCCTGCCCGCCACCAGCCAGGACGCGTCCAGGACCCACCCCAGGACCCCGGCCCTGCATGGCCCCAGCACAGCCTGTGCTGACCCCATGGATGGGGGGCAGCGGCACCGGGGGCTGACGCACGGGGCCCACGCGAGCCCCACGGACGCCCACAGCCATGGAGACGCACACGGAACACAGCTGTGGGACACGGCCTGTGCGGGGCTTCATTTCAGTGTCAAGAGCCATTGGTCCCTGCCCTTGACCCCAGCCCTGACCTGGCCCCCGGGCAGGGGTCGGCAGAGCCCCCCACCGCAGTGGGCCGGGCCGGAGGGCTGCGGGCTGGCAGTAGAACTCGTGCATGGTCCGGCAGGACAGGGGCAGTGTGAGCTGTTGCCCCGGAGCCCCGTCCTCCCTTCTCCGGCTTGGCCGGGTCCTTGCCCAAGCCTGAGTGTTGCCATGGCTGCTGCCACGTTCCCAGCTGCGGAGGGCGAAGGGGAAGGGGGCCCGTGGCCCGGCTGGGGACCCTTTGCCTGGGCAGGGACTCAGCCCCACAGGCACTGGGGCACTCCCGTCCGCCAGCGAAGCAGGGACAGCAGGCGGGCAGGGCAGCGGTGGGCAACTGTGCGAGGGGCCCCGAGAGCCCACGACCCCCGAGCTGCCCGGCTTCTGCCGCTGCGCCTCCCCGCTCAGACTGGGATTATCCCACAGGTTGTATCCGTCATTAAATACCGACTAATAACGCTCTCAGGATATTAAATATGTAACAAACCCGCTTAGCGCTGGCCGGGGACGGGAAGGGAAGGTCACCGGTGCTAATAAGCCCTGCCACATCCCCAGGCTCTCTGCAGGCTCACGGTGACAGCAGAAGGTCCCAGGGCCAAGATGCCAGCGCCGGCAGTGAGGGCTGGGTCCCCAAGCCCCCGCTGCGCCCCACGGCCAGAGCCCCAGCAGCACCTGGAGCTCCCCACGTGCAGAAGCCGGGAGCCCTGGCCCCGTCCGTCCCCAGCCCCAGCCCCAGGCCCAGGCCCAGAGGCCGCAGGGCAGGCGGAAGCCGGTGCCACCGGCCAGGAGGGGACAGCCAGGCCGGCCGGCTGGGACCAACCCTGGGCACAGCCCTAACCTTGTCCCCACGGGACTCCTCCAGCCCTGATCAGTGCCGCCGCCCCGGATCCGCTTTATTAGATAATGGGGCTGTAATCTAGGAAAGCGCCTGCGGATTGCGGCGTGCCTTAACCCTGTGCAGCACAGTTTAATGCAAAAGCACAGAACTAAAACTCTGAGATTAGCTGTTATAATCACGTGTAAATACTGCCAGACAATCCGCTCAGGGAGGGGCAGCGTGTGTAGCTCGGGACAGAGTTACACGGGATTTAGGCTGTTTACCACTCGATTAATTTCATGACCACCCCCGAGCCCACCCTTGTACCAGACACCCAGCTCGCTTCGCAGAAGTCAAGGTCACTCAGGCGGAGGAAGCCAACAGCACCCAGCAGCCGCCTCTGCCAGCAGCGACCTGCCCAGCCCCAGTGCCAAGGGCCACAGAGGGGGCGTCACGAAGGCCAGGCACTGCTGCAGGACCACAGAGCCCAGAGCCAGGCACAGACGCAGGTTTCAGTTCCGTTTTATTCTTAAGCATAGTCAAAGCGAACCCCTCCCACAACCACCTACGAACCAACTCAAGTCCATCCCTCTTCAGAGGAAAAATAGAACATCTTCCACCCACGCCTCTTCCTGCTCCGCGTTCCTCCAGTCCCAAGCCCCGCGGCTGCCTGCCCGCAGGCCACAGAAGCCAAGGGAGGGACGGCTGACTCCCACCAGGACCGCACACCCCAGACACGGAGCGTGGAGCGCATGGTTGCGGCTGTACACGCCTCAGCTTCCACTGTGCCGCGTGGCTGTGCTCGGCCCTACGGCTCGCTCCCAGCTCCTGCACGAGCCACGCAGGCGCCGCTCCGAGTCTGGCCCACACAGACATGATTCAGGAAAGGGGAGTTCAGACCATCAAGTGCAACGGGCGAAGAGACCAGACACACAAGAGCGCTGCCACCACGCAGCGGCCTCGGCTGTGGAGCAGTCTCTGCTGGACACAGCTGCCTGTGCCGGGGAGGATGCGCAGGACCCTCGCGGCGCACGGCCGAGCGGCAGCATGCCCCTGCCGCAGCAGGCTCAGGCACATCCCCTGTACCCTGAAGCAATAAGGCAACTGCTGGCTGAGCAGGCTCCTGCCCGGTGCAGCTGTCCTGCTCGGCACAGGTGTCCCGGCGCCAGCTGGGCCTGGCCCCGGTGCTAGTCCGCCAGCGTGATGACGTCGTAGTGGATCCCCTGCTGCAGCTGCTGGATCTGCTCGGCCGTCGCCTCAGCGGCAAACACACCCTGCGCCTGGGCCATTGCAGCGTCAGCCACTGCTGCAGAGGAGAGCGGGGTCAGTGCCTCCTGCGTCCGAGGGCAGGGGAGCGCAGGCATTGGCCCAGGGCCCCGCTCCGCGCTCGGCACAAGGGCCACCACGCTCACGCGGGGCTCCAGCCGGAAGCCTGGCTCCCGTGAACTCTGCAAACACCTCATGGCGTCTCCGTCCTGTGAAAGCTGCGGCACCTCCCAGCACGGCAACTCCTCTCCAGGGCAAGGAGCTGGTGCTGTTCCAGAGCTGACCCGTGGGGAACAGCAAAGGTCTCCCCACAGCCACCAAGGCTGGCCGCTTCCCGCAGCACAGGGACGCAGGCAGCAAGGTGGCAATGAAGCCTCGACTAGCCCAGCCCTTCCGCCACGGCTGCCGCGCAGCTGCCTGCCAGCCCTGCCGACTGCAGTCAACGAGCAGCCTCGGCAGGCAGAGNGGGTCTGGCCGCAAGCCCTCCAAGAGCAGGGAACAGCTTGCAGGGAGTGGCTGCGCAGGGCGGGCAGATGAGACCCACGGGCCTGACTCACCTGGCTCGCGACGCTCTGCTCCTGCGCAACGATGATGTGCTCCTGCCCCAGGGCCTGCTGCAGCCGCTCAGGAGCCAGCACTGCCTGGCCGGACTGCAGAGCCGCTGGAATGCGGAGAAAGCCAGTGAGGATACCGGTGGGGCCGGCGGCCGGCCGCGCTCCCGAGTGGCCCCTGCCAGGTGCCCACCCCAACGAGAAGCACAGGACCGTCTCTCAGCTCTGCTCACAGAAGGCCAGAAGCTAAACCAAACTCTCCCAACAAGAAGGAAACTACAGGTCGCTGTGCGCAAAACACAACTTCCACACCAGACCGTGAGCTCCGCAGCAAAGAACTTCCCTGTGAGGGTGCCCGAGCCCTGGCCCAGGCTGCCCAGAGAGGCTGTGGGGTCCCCTTCTGCGGAGAGATTCAACCCCGCCTGGACGCTGGGGGCACCTGCTTTAGCGGGGGGGCCGGGGGATCCCCAGAGGGCCCGGGGGATCCCCAGAGGGCCCTGCCAGCCCCCACCGTGCTGGGATTCTGTGGTTCCCATTTCAGCCGTGATGCCCACAGCATCACCGCTCCTGCAACACGCTGGGACCTGCGTGGAGGGAACACTGGACCCGAGTTCTGTGCAGAACCACAACAGTCAGCACCTCACCAGGAAGGCTCTGTGCACCCAGCCCCCTCAGCTCTGCACCCACCGAGTCCTCCTGCCGCTGGCAATCCTAACCCTCAGCAGCAATCTCCTCGCCCCGACCCGTCTCAGCCCTGCTTGGCCCACGGGCTGGGTGAATCCCCACACGGGGCACTAGCCACAGGAAACCCGCAGGTCGCCCCTGGTCACAGGGACACAGCTTACTCTGCAGGGTGGCCAGCGTGTCCTCGTCACTGTTCAGTATGATGGTCTGCTGGGCAGCAGCTGCAGGCGCCCCCGGCCTCTTCCCCTCCGAGCTGTGCAAACGCTGCATGTGGAACTTGAGGTGCCCATTTCGGTTGAACCTACGGGAGGAACGAGAGTGAGGTGGAGCTTGCCACGGGTGGCCCAGGGCCGCTGCGCTCTCTGCAGAGACCCAGGCCACAGGCACCAGGAGGAGCACATCCTATGACACGGGCTGCCCCAGCTCCCAAAGCGTTTCCATCAGCACCCAAGTCCTGAACCTCCCCGAACAGAAGTTCCTTGCAGCTGAAGCTGGGTCCAGCTGCAGCAGGAACCGTTCTCAAGGGTAGAGTCCCCTCGAGCAGGGGTCAGGGTCGTGGCGGCCAGCTCTTTGCCAAAATCCCATCTCCTCTGGAGCCCTGGAGAGCTCTACCTGATCTCTCAAAGCAGCAACAATGCAGCAGGCTTCACTCACCTCTGCCCACAGATCTGGCAGGCAAAGGGCTTCTCGTTGGTGTGCGTCAGCATGTGCCTGCGCAGGTCCTTCTTGTTCTTGGAGGCAAAGCTGCAGTGGGTGCACTTGTGTGGCCGAAGACTGGCGTGCTGGACCATGTGGCTCTGGGGGCAGAAGGACAGGCGCAGGGTCAGAAAGCCCCCGTTCTCCCAACCCTCTTGTTCCCAAGGCTGCTCTGTGCCAGGGAACCTACCCGAACCTCCGGCCAGAGGGCTGCAGTGAACGGACAGTCAGGACACTTGAAGGTGCTGGGCCCAAGGTGGGCTCTCTTGTGGCTCTCCATCTCTGCTCTCCCTGTGAACATGGCTGTGCAAACCTTGCATGAAAACTTTTTGGCTGTGGAAATCTTGCATGAGAGCTTCTTGGCCGTGGAAACCTTGCACGAGAGCTTCTTGGCCACGCCTTGGAGCGCAGGCCACTTGACCTTTGGGGATGAGACATCCTGCCCCTCAGAGGCTGGGGACAAAGACGAGTCCTTCTGGAGCTGCCTGGTGACACACTGCACCACGGGCCACTTGACGCCAGCGGGCTGCGCCTCCTGGCCCTCCGCAGGCGAGGGAAAGGCAGCGTCCCCGCTGAGGGGCTGAGAGAGAGACACCCAGTCACACCTGCTCGCACCGCTGCCCGAGACGGGGAGAAAGCTCAGCACCTTACCTCAATGTGATGGAACTGGCCCCCCGGGCCACCGGATGACATGATATAGTGATTGCTCTGGTCCTTCAGAGCCTCCTCTGTCATCACCGCTTCGCTCACCACGACCGCGTGGGAGGTCTCCGCGAGGCTCTCCTCCTCACTGCTGGCAGAGGACAGGGTCAGCGAGGATCTGCCTCGCCCTCCTCACCACTAAAGCCTCGTCGTTAGAGGTCAGAGGTGCCTCCACCTCTCCGCTCCTCCCACACGGCTGACCTGTACAGCGTGCCTGGACCCTGAATCTCCTCACTGATGGGCGTGATGATGCTGTACTCCGTCGTCCCACCAAAGGGGATAGTGATCTGCTGCAGCTCCGAGCCACCCAGGGTCGCTTCCTCGTAAGCCTCCTGCACCAACGTCTCCCCAGGCTCTGCCATGTGCAGCGTGACCAACTTCTGCTGTTGCTGCTCCTCAGAGTCCATCTGCGCTCTCTCCTCCTGTGCCTGCGGCTCACAGGGGGCCTGCGCCTCTCCTAAATCACCTGGCTTCACCACTGTCACCTGCGGGGGATGCCGCAGCTCAGCCAGAGGAAGGCAAGGCTCTGCAAGAGACCCTCTGAAGCAGAACAGGGCTGGGCACTGTGGGAAGCCTCCCCCTGCCACCCCCAGGCAGGCACGGGCCCCCCAAGCCCTCGTCACCTGCAGCGAGCCCGTGGCCAGCTCCCGCTGCGTGCTCATGTTCAGCAGAAGATCCAGGGCAGTCTGCGTGGCCAGCTCTGCTGATCCAGCCGCATCTGCTGGGGTCAGGAGGAGGGGGTCAGGCAAACGCTCGCCCACCTCCTCCCCCCTTCCCTGGGAGCTCACTCACCTTGTTCGTAAATGATGGTGGCCCCTCCCAGGGAATCCTGCGAGAGGATGGGAGGTTCTGCTCCCGGGACGGCCTGGACTGCATGGTAGGTGGCAGGGCCAAGAGGTGCCTGTGTGAGAGGGAGAGCTGACAGCGCGGCCGGGGCTGGTGAGCACCAGGAGGAGCTGCGGCGCGGGCAACAGCACTCACTGGTGGACTGGTCTCTGGCTCAGCCGGGGCCTGCACTTGGCTGTGCTGCTGCTTCAGCTCCTCGATCTGCTGCAGGGTGAAGAAGGGGCGGCGGCGGCAGGGCGGCTCCTCGGGGTGCCTCTGCGCCCACTCCTCAAAGGAGTCGGCGTGGCGGCAGTGCACGTGGAGGCGCAGGTTCTTCTTGTGCTTGGTGGTGAAGTGACAGAACTCACACGCGAACGGCTTCCCTCCTGTGGGACACGGGAGATGGGAGTCAGGCAGGGGGGCCCTGAGGGACAGCAGGGAGAGCAGACCATCTCTGAGCGCTGCCTGCAGAAGCAGGGGTGTAGGGTGTCGCAGCACAGGGCAAGCAGGCAGCCCCTCTCACCCGTGTGCTTGACCGCCATGTGCGAGACGAGGAAGTCCTCCCGGAAGGTGGAGTACTTGCAGAAGCTGCACTTGTAGGGCTTGTCGTTCATGTGCGAGAGCTGGTGGTTCAGCAGCACCTTCTTGTCCTCGCAGACGTAGTCACAGAACTCACACTTGAACCTGCCAGGACAAAGCCGCCCATCACGTGGACAGCGGGGACCTTCTGCCCTCCCCTCTGAGTGGGGGTGGTGACACGGGCTCTACCAGCGCACGCGGCAAGCTGTTGCCAGGCTCCTACCTGCGGTTCGCGATGGCCTGGATGTGCGTCAGCAGGTGCATCTTGAAGGTGTAGCGCTTCTTGAAGGACTTCCCGCACTGCAGCGACACAAAGCAAAGCAGCATTCGCCTCCCACCCAGGCTCGCTCGCTGGCAGCCCTTCCCCAGGCAGCGCCCCCCCCTCACCTTGTCACACATGTGTGGTTTCTCTGTGCTGTGCGTCTTCATGTGCTGCGTAAGCCTCTTCTGCATGGGGTAGATACGGTTGCACACGGGGCACGGGAAGGAGTTCAGCTTTGGGGGCTGGAAGGAGAGCACGAAAATGAGCTCACCCCAGAGGGCTCTCCAGTTTTCTTACCCTCTCCCCACTGCAGGACCTGGGCTGCCTTTCCTCAGGTGGTCCAGAAACACTGCCTTCAATGAGGCACCAAGAATTTGTGGAAGACCCAGACATGCCTCTTCCCACATAACAGTGCTGAGAGACAAGCCAACAGCGTACTCAAACTCACCGGATCAGCTCTCTTTTTCCTGAAAAAGAAAGAAACCCCCTTTGTGTCAGACACATCCCAAGTCCGAGCTCCCTTGCGCCCAGACACCAAAACTACCCGTTTTGGAAAGGGCTGGAGGTCAGGGGAAGGGGCAGCCGCAGCTGCCCTCCCAGGGCGGGAGGAACAGCGTCAGTGCCGTTCAGCCAGGCTGCAAGACAGGCCTGAAGACCGCACTTCCCTTACCTGTCCCGGCTGTGCACTGTGGAGTGCCGGATGACGTCCTTCTTGTAAACGCTGGTGTAATTGCACTCCTCGCACTTGTAGGGCTTGCTGCCCACGTGGTTGAACATGTGTTCCTGCGAGGAGCGGAGCGAGGGCTGTGAGACCCGGGGCCACCAGCCACCCTCCTGGGTACGGGAGCAGGACAGACAGCGCTCACCTTGAGGGAGGACCAGCGCCGGGAGCGGTAGCTGCACTGAAGACACTTGAAGAGCTGCGGGTCATCGGCCTCATGCGAGTTGACGTGGAAACGCAGATCATCGTGTGTGAGGAAACGTGAGCCGCAGATCCGACACAGGTAGGGCCTCATCAAGGGCTTGGGTGACTTGTAGTAGTACCTGTGGAAACGGGACCAGGCTCAGAGCTGTGGTGGCAAACAGGGGCTGGACCGGCCCTGGGCACAGGCCAGAGGGCCCAGCGCCAGCTCGGCACACACCCCTCACCTGCGCCCCATGTACTTGCGGTATTTCTTGCCCAGGAAGCGGCGGGAGGGCCGCCCTCGCCTCCTGGGGATGACATCTGCCTCCTCGGGGCCGGTGTTGGAGGAAGGGTCCTTGTTCTCAGAGTCGGACTGGCTGACGCTGGGCTCCGCCAGGCTCTCACTGGTCCCATTCTCCAAGCCAGACGAACTGGCTGCTTCCGAGCTCTGCAGCTCACGGCTCAGAGTGCTCTGGGACGTCACCAAGGGCTCCACCTCCCCTCCTGCTCGACGGAACACAGCACAGCTCCATCACACGCCCTCCCGGTGGGCTTCCGGACCGCTCCCTGCCCCAGCCCCGCGTGCGGCTGCTGCATGCTGCTTCCCTCACCTTCAGGCACGTCCTGGGGCATCTCCTCCAGACGAGGAAACTTGCGGGGTCTCCCTGGGCGTCGCCGCGGCCTCTCCTCGCTGGATGTGGGGACAGTGCGGCTGTACTTGGGCTGTCGCCCACGGGGCTCATCCTCAGCTGGGTTATAGTCGCTGTCCTCTGGAGGTAAGTGGCCCAAAACGTCAGACAGAGACTGGGAAAAGACTAAGCTACACAAGACGCAGGGAGGATGAGTCCTACCTTCGGGGTCATCAATAGCACCAGCATC
Organism: Steatornis caripensis; assembly: GCA_013398225.1. Lineage (NCBI taxonomy): Eukaryota > Metazoa > Chordata > Aves > Caprimulgiformes > Steatornithidae > Steatornis > Steatornis caripensis. The sequence continues at coordinate 53,131 of VZSC01006648.1, forward strand.
CATGATATCGTCATCTTCTTCTTCTTCTGGGACCTCCTCCTCCGAAGTCTTTGAAGTGGATCCCCCCTTTCGTGGACGTCCTTTCTTCAAAGCCAGAGCTGAACCCACTGCCGCAGAGAACACAACGGAAGCTCTTTACCAGTCTGCATGGCGGAAGAGGTCCTTACACTCATAGTCCTCCCCCTGTTTCTTCCCCGGAGAGAGCAGAGCCCGTCTGCAGTAAGATAAATTCTCGTTAGTGGACACCTGGCTGGAAGTGCCGCTCTTTCATGTGGTTGATTAGCGTCTTCTTGGAGACGCTCTTGTACTGACACATCTTGCACTTGAACTGCTGCACCACCACCACCTCCATCATCTCTTCCAGGGTCTCCAGGTCCGGCTGCTCCAGCTCCCCGCCACCGTCCGCCTCTCGGGCCTGATCCGGCCGTGCGGGCAGCTCCAGCACTTCTGACTGCTCAGAAGGCTCTGAAGGGCCAGGCTGATCAACGCACGTGGAGGTTGGTCCGTCAGCAACAGCTTCTATCGCCAAGCTATTGGCCAGAGCAGAGGTGGCTATCTGGGACACCATGGGGGCACCTGAAACAACAAAATGAGCTCAGCCAAGAGGCAGGTCCTTGCCTGCATCCAGGCCGCACCCAGGTCACAGGGCTGAACACGAGCTCAGTAACAGCTCCCAACAGTCAGCACATTCACAGGGTCTCTGGCACAGGCGCTGCGGCTGATGTAGCTGGGATGCCCGCTCCAGGCGCCACTCCCGCAGAAAAGGCTCAGGGGCAGAGACAGCCAGCACCGGATGCCCCAGGGCACACCCTTACCATCATCTGGGCCTTGCAGAATGAGGTACTGTGTAGTCTCTGCCCCACCATCCTCCGCACTGGTCACAGCGATGCAGCCTGGGAGGAAGAGGAGAGCAGAGTGGTAACTGCCAGCCGTGAGGCTGGAGTCACCGGGGCTCTCCCAGCTTCAGGCACAAGTGCGAAGGGGCGAGGGTCTGGCTCCAGAGATGGACCCTGTCCTGGGCTGCTGGCACCGTGGCCGAAGGAGCAGCCAGACAGAAGGAGGGCTGTCCAGCAGCCACAAGCTCCTCGTCAAACCCTCCAGCTACTGCAGCAAGGCAAGAAGAGAAACCCCCGCTGACCGAGGTGCATACATATGCACGTCCATGTTTCCCTCTCACCTCCCAAGGTTTGGCAAAGCAGCAGCTCCCAGCTCCAGCACCCCGAGCCACTCACACGCAGGACCCTCCAGAGGGAGGGCGGGCAGGTCTGCCGCGCACGCGAGCAGCTGAGAGCATGCACTCACTCTGGATTATGTCGGGCCCAATCGTGGACTCAATGATTTTGTCGATGGCAGAACCTAAGTCCGAGGAAGTGGATGCGGTGGAGTCTGACACGATCGTGGCTCCATCAGTAATGACGCTGGAGTGGACCAGGACTTGCGGAGACTCTGACACCATGATGGACTGGCTCACGGCGGAGATACTGGAGACCAAGGTGGACTGGGCGATGGAGGATGAATCTGGCAGGTAAATCCGGGGAATGGCATCTGTGCTGGAGCTGCTCTCCGACACCTCTTCCTGCTGGACAAAAAAAAACAGGCCAGAAGAGCTCAGCTGAGAGGCCTTTGCTGGGCCAGGCCCTTCGGGGAGCCAGCGTATGCAAACGACACCGGTGTACGGCTGCAGGACTGCCAGGAAAGGCATCAGAGCGATTCCTTTGGTACCACCAAGGACCCCGGACCTCCGGGGCTGCTCTTGCTACCGAGGAGCGTTCTCCTCCTCAGAGCCGCAAGCAAACACCTGACCGGCGAGACAGCGCCTGCCGAGCCACAGAGCCGGCTCCGACGCTCGGCCTGCCAGAAACGCCTGGAGGAGCCCTCAGAACGGCGGCCGCTCGCCCGTCCCCACGCCGCCCGCCGCCCATCCGCCCGGGAGCTCCTACCAAGGAGGCCCCGCTGCTGTCGGAGCTCTGGCCCACGCCGGAGTCATCTGCGCGGGACGGGGGGCCGCGTGCCGAGGCGGCGTCGCTGCTGTCCGCCGACACGGCCTCCGAGCTCCCGACGCCCAGGCCGCTCTCGGAGGGCTCCTCCCGCGCCGCCTGCGGGGCCGCGTCGCTGCTGCTCTCCACCGCATTCTCCTCCATGCCCGCCCTCAGCTCTGCTGATCCAGCCGC
>VZSC01006648.1:58913-72154 GCA_013398225.1 Steatornis caripensis
GCGGCTCGGGGCAGGGCAAGTGCCAGCCGGCCACTCTGCCTGGGGTCCTGCTCTGGCCGGCGGCCCTCGGCCACGCTTGTCCGCCCCTGTCCCCAGCCCTGCTCCCACAACAGCTTCCCCGTGAGCTGACGGCTTGGGTCAGCGTCCCAGAATAGATGGTGGCTTGTGCTGAGCGCGGTGCTGAGCTGCACCCCTCCAGCCTCCCTGCAACGCGAGCCCCCTGCTTCCACAGTCAGAGTTTTTGTCGTCCGTGCTGTTTGTTCCTCCTCGTTTCCTTTTTTCTTTTTAAAGAAAACATTGCTGGCGATGTTTGTGTAGCTGCAGGGCATTAATCCACATCAGCCAGGCTCGTATTTATATCCCACCTGGGAAGGGCGGTTGCATCAGCACATTTTGTAAAACGTTGAGCAAAACAGCCCTTGCTGCAGGAAATGGGTTTTTCTTCACACCAGATTGCTTCACCACTCAGCCCCTTCCCAGCAACGGCGGCTCCTGAAGAAGGCGCCTCGGGCTCTCCCAGGGGATTGCTCTGTGCCGGCGTGGCAGCAACCCGGGACAGCTTCCCACCGGGCACCGCTCCGGCCTCTGCCGTGTGCCTGGGCCTGGCTGGGCTGCCAGCGCTGCTGCAAGCAGCAGCCTCCCTCCAGTGCCGCCTGTTGCTGCTGGGATCTCTGCTTCCCAGGACTCTGGCGTGTCTGGGAGTGTCGTAGGATAACGCCTGTCTTCTGTGGCTGCCGAGGCTGCGGCTGAGCCCGTGGCCTTGGCCGTAATGCCAGCCTTGGGCTCGGGCAGGGCGCTCCCGAGACGGGCAGGAGCCGCTCCCGGCTGCTCCCCAGGGGCTTGGAGGAGCCGAAGCCAGGGGCGAAACTGCTTTTGTCCTCGCATGGTCCCGTTGGCAGGAGGCGGCTTGCTGGCCCTGGCTCTGACCGGCTGGGCCACGAGGTGCTGCCGGCAGCTGCGCCGTGGGCACGAAGGGGCTCTCCTCGGTGCGAGGCAGCGCTGTGTGGCGGGGCCGGCTCCGGAGGGAGCGTGCAGCCCAGCTCGCTACCGCTCTGCTGGGTGCTGGTGCCTGCCAGAGCGGGCTGCGGTGCCCTCCCTGTGTCCCGCTGCCTCCCGCGCCATTGGTGCCGCCATCCTGCATGCAGGCTGGAGCGACGGTGGCGCTGAGCCGTGCCGTATGCTGACTGTCCGGTGTGTCTCGTCTTGTGCCCGGGTCAAGCCGTGGCTGCCATTCCCGAAGGGCTCCGGGACCATCAGCGGCCTTTCCAGGATGGGTTTGGGCCCGCTGAACCCAAAGAGCCGCGGCCCTGCCCAGCCCCTCCTCGCCTGCCAGAGCTGCTGCTGCTGCTGGTTGTTTTTTTTCCCTTCTGGAGGGATCCTGTGGCTTCCTTCCCAGAACCTGAGACCTCGGAGCCACGGTCCAAGGCCACCAGCTTCCACCGTCTCCAGCACTGCTGATTCATCACTGCTGGTTAGTTAAAAAAGGGTAATCAGCAAATTACTGAAATATAAGTAAAATAAACAAGGTGGGCAGGAGAACTGTGTGTGTAGCAGGGCCCCAGAGGCCGTAGATGTGTGCTGTGCTGGGCCGGGCCAGGCCGTTCCCATCCTCTGCGCTCGTCGCCTGCCGGGGAGCTGGGGAGCTCTGTACCCAGCGCTGCCATGAGGGCTCCCAGCCTGCGCCGGCCCTGCCTGCAGGCAGACCCCTCGGTGGCCAGAGGGCCCCGTGGCTCTCGCAGGGTGGTGGTCCTGAGCCCCACTGGGCAGTGGCTGGGTGTGGTGTTGGCCTGGTTGGATCCCCCCCGCGCCATGGAAGGGGGTTGCTGGACCCCGGGTCCAAGCGAGCAGGCTCCAGGGCTGCTCTCCGCCGCGTGGCGTTGGGAGGCACCGCGTGGCTTGGGGCACGGCAGCTCCCGAAGGGCTGGTGGCTCTCGCCCGGGTGCCCTCAGCCCTGCTCCCCCCGGCAGCACGGCAGCTCTCTTCATCCCCAGCACTCCCACGGCCCGGTGGCTGCCTTCCTCCCCTGCTGTTTGGTTTTAAAAGGCCCCGAGGGTCGTGCAGCCCCGGCAGCTCCCCGGCTGGCGGCCAGGCTGTTTGCCATTCCCCGGGCTGCCTGGGTTGTGTCCATATGCCTGTGTTGACAACTGAGCCGCTCTGAATTAATTTGGCAGCAAGCGTTAGAACAGTTGTCAAATGTTTTGCTGAAATCCAAGCATGTTGCATCTACCACTCTTCCTTCTGCTTCTTGTAGTTTACAATTAAATACAACCAGTTTTGCCCATATTTCACCTTCTGCAAACCCCCGCTTCTTACTCCTGAGCCACTTTGTCGCTGACGTTGCGGGTCCCTGGCGCCGCGTTGTCCCCTTCGCGTGCCGGGTGGGCAGGTTTGCCGTCATTGTCACAACTGCTGCTCTTCCCGTTTTAGCAGGCAGCTGCCGTGCCCGTCTCACTGCCGGGGAACAAAGCACTGCCCACCCGTGCCGTGCCGTGCCAGCTGATGGCCCGGTGCAGCAGCTGTGCCTCGAGGAGCCTGCGGCCGCCAGGCCCCATCCTGCCCCGTGGGGCGCAGGAGGCTGTGTGCGTGGGCCCGATCCAGCAGGTCACCCCCAGGGGTGACGGCAGCGGGGCTGCCCGTTGACACCCCTTCCCAAAGCTACCGCAGGTGACAGGGTCTCCATGGTCTCAGTGCCGCACCGTGCAGCGCGCTGGAGCTGGGGCAGTCCTGGTCCCTGCGCCCAGCTCGTGTGCCTGAACGCCCCGTGCTCCCGCTCCTGGCACGTGGGGAAAGTTTGGTAGAACAGGAGTTGGCCAAAGGCAGAGGCAAAAGCTGAGACGGGACAAGGTTCAGGGGATGGGGAATGAGTTCGCAGCAAGGCAACGCATGCAGCACAACAAGAGCTCTCGCACCCCTTTCCTACGGCGCCGGGGCTGCCTTGGGCTGCCGGGCTCGTCACGCCGCTCCCAGGCAGGTGGGGTGGTCTGGGCTGTTTTCCCTCCGGATCAAATACCAAGGTGATTTCAGAGGCCTCTGTAGAGGCTGACTTGCTTCTTCAAACCCTCCCTGGATTTCCCACCTCGGGGTTTCCCAGCAGACAAGGAGCGTGATTTCCTCTCCATCCCATGGCGCCAGAGAGCACAGGGGTTATGCTGTGCAGTGGGGGCTCTGTGCGAGGGCCTGCGAGGCGTCGGGTCCCCTCCTGGCATCGACATGGCTGTGTCCGGCGGGGAGCCTGCCCGGATGCCGCAGCTCTTCCTCGGCCCCAGTGCCCAGAGGAGCAGAGCGCTGGGTGGGAGATTCCTGCTCCAGCATCCGTGCGGGACCCGAGCAGACACAGGGTGCGAAAGGGCTGGGGAAGGCGTGGAGGGGGAACGTCCCAGCCGCTGTGGGGAGGTGGCTGTGCCACCCACTGGGTGCCTGGAGCTGGCGTGACGGCTGGGGGGATCCGTCATGTGCGGTTCACAGCTGGGATCGGTGCTGCCGCATGACGAAACTGCAGTGCTCGTGTCAGTGCCTGCGGGGCGGAGGTGATGCGCCCGGCTGACACGGGCTGTGTCACCCTCGCCCAGACGAGAGGCTGCGGAGAGCAGCAGCACTGGGGCTGGGGGCCGGGATGCCGCCTCCTACCTGGGCAAACAGGAGTGAAGGATTCACAAGAAGCTGGTGTTAGCGGGGTGGGGAGTTCCCCAGGTGAGGCAAGGGACAGGCAGGGTCTGGCAGGGACGGGCAGGGAGCCAAGCAAGTGCACGGTGGAGTATTGGGCAGGAGGGGGAGGCGTGTGGGGCCAGGGACTGGCAGTACTGGGAGCGCTGCAGGGCCACGGCGTGCAGCACGTTTGCCAAGAAGGGTCCTGGGCCCAGCTGGAGGTTGCAATCCCAGCCCACGCGCGGCCGGGCGTCGGGGCAGCAGATACGGGAAGCGTGTGCAGGAATGTTGTTGCTGTCTGGAGCCCCTGAGCAGGGGCAACGGGGATTCCACGCCTCTGACGCAGAGCTGCTCCCTGTGCCATCAGTCTCGCTCCCGCGCCCTGTCCCTGTGCCCGGGACGCCGTGCCGTACAGCGGGCTGGTGCTGACCGGGGCAGCCGGCATGCGGGCGGCAGCATTGCTCGCTGGGCACGGGGTGCTGCAGAGCCCGTGGGGTGGGAGCAGGGCTGGGCTCGGGGTGGTGGGGCCGGCAGCTGCGGCTGCACGGTTTGGCTGGTGGCACGCACCGGTGCGCTGCCCGCTGGCCGGGGAATCTGGCTCTGCCGCAGTGGCTGTGGCGCTGGCACTGTGTGTGGCGCTAACAGGTCCGAGCAGCTCCCTGCCCTCCGCTCGGGCCGTGCTTCCCCACGGCGACTGGCGCTGTCTCACCCGCACAAGATGCTGACTCCCTCCCGCCCCGCTTCCCCTCTGCCGCGCTCCTGCCCGGCCCCTCGTGCTGGGAGGGCGCCCAATGCTGTCCACACGCCTGGGCCTGCCCTTTGCTCCTGCGTCCCCCCTGTCCTCTGCCCGGCTCTTTGGGCTCCCAGGTGTGAGGCAGTGACGGTGGCAGCCGGGTGTCCCTTTGCCCCTCTGCTCCTCGGCTCTCCCACCACCTTTGGCGCTCCGGTGCACCCCATGGCCGCGGCTGTTGGACCTCTCCCCTGGCCAGCTGGTGCCACACTCCCTCCCCAGCCGGCCCCCACCCTGCTCACCGGAGCTGGGGGAACGGAGCTGGGGAGGGTCCGGGCCCAGCTCTGGAGGCCCCTGGCTCCACGCAGCCCCCCCAAACCTCGCTGCTGGCCCAGCCAGCACTTCCCGGCCGGGGACCTGCAGCCTGGCCAAGGTGCTGCCGTGTGCCGTCAGCCTCCGCCCCGGGCAGGGCTGCTGCGTCCCCGCTGGCAGGGATGCAGGCAGGCGTCCGGCCCCAGCCGGGGTCCCGGACCTGTTTCCCGTGGGGGTCTCCCCATGGCCGTGAGTAAGGGCGTGGGAAGGGGCTGCGGTGGCTGTTCCTTCCCCTTTCGGTGGCAGAGGTGGTGACAGGCAGCCTCGTGGCTCAGGCGGCCGGCTGGGATGGAGGATGTCTGCGTGGGTTTTTCCATACCGTTTGTCCTTAATGGGGGCTCTGTGTAAACGGCGGCCCTGGGCAGACGCGGGCTGGGCACAGCACCCAGATGCCCTTGGGGTCCCTGGCAGCCAAAAGCCTTCCCCTGCCTGCTCACTGCCAGTGCCCACCACCGCCCTCCTCTCCCACCAGCAGCAGCGGCTGCCCCGAGCCCCGTGCCGAGGGACCCATGCCTTGCCCCGGCTCCCCGGGCTGGCCCTGCATGGGGCCAGGGCTGCCTTGGGGTTGGTGCTGGCATCGCCGAGCCTGTCCCCGTGGAGCTGCCCTGCCCAGCTCTGCGGCTGCCGGTGCTGCCAGACGCGGGGGTTTCCCTGCTGCCCCGGCCCTGCCCCTGCTCCCTGTGGAGCCTCCAGAGTCACCAGAAAATCCCCCGAGCCGGTGCCAGGAGGAAGCTGGCGAGCGGGGCCGTGAGTCAGTGGGAGAGGCTGTGCCGGGGCAGAGCCGTGGCTGGCAGCCCCCCGCCGTGACCCCGGCTGCCCAACTTGAGGGTGCTCATGGCTGTTGGCCATGGACCTGCCGGTGCACCCCGGAGCTGGCCGGGGCCGGGCAGGCGTGCGCTTGGCAGGACGGGCTGCGTGGCGTGCGGGGCCCCAGCTTGCGCCTCCTCTGAGCCCCATCCCGGCCCGCGCTGCTCTGCTGTGCTGGGCCCTGGCTCTGCCCTCAGGGGTGCTGCGGGTGGCGCGGTGCAGTGCGGGCGATGCCGTGGCGGTGTGCCCAGGCTGTGGGAGCTGCGGCTCCTGCATGTGGTGGAAACGAGGGATGGGGAAAACATGGGAAAGGCCCAGGGATCTGCCACGGCGCCGGGGAGGCCGGATCCGGATCCGGTCCGCCTGGCTGCGCTCTGGGGCCGGTGGCAGATGTCCCCTTGCCCGGACTGTCCCAGGGGTGCGTTCTCCCAGGGGTGCTTTTGCATCCGGCTCTGGCNGTCTGAGCCCCATGCCGGCCCGCGCTGCTCTGCTATGCTGGGCCCTGGCTCTGCCCTCAGGGGTGCTGCGGGTGGCGCGGTGCAGTGCGGGCGATGCCGTGGCGGTGTGCCCAGGCTGTGGGAGCTGCGGCTCCTGCATGTGGTGGAAACGAGGGATGGGGAAAACATGGGAAAGGCCCAGGGATCTGCCACGGCGCCGGGGAGGCCGGATCCGGATCCGGTCCGCCTGGCTGCGCTCTGGGGCCGGTGGCAGATGTCCCCTTGCCCGGGCTGTCCCAGGGGTGCGTTCTCCCAGGGGTGCGTTCTCCCAGGGGTGCTTTTGCATCCGGCTCTGGCACCGGCTCCGTGTCCTGTGCGCCGGGCTGAGGTCCTGGCAGCCTGGAGAGCGGAGGACATGGAGCAATACCTGCTTCCCGTGACCCCAGGGGCCGTCAGCTGCGGCAACGGCCTCAGGGCGCCTTGGCAGAGCCCCGTCCTCGCCTGTGCGTGAGGGGCGGCAGGCCGGACCGCGCGGGGAGGGGGCTGCGGCGGGCAGCGTGGGCTGGACGTGTTTGTCACGCCGGGGCACAGGATGGCGGCTGCTGGTGGGGCAACTTCCTCCGCCTGGGAACCGGGGCTGCTCTTGCAGGGCTGTGGCGGGGAGTGAGGCAACCCCTCGATTTCTCAGCGCCGCTTCCTCCCGGCGAGGCTCACGCTGCCTGTGGGCTCCCTGCACCCGGCTGACCGTGGCCTCAGCGCTGCGCCTTGCTGGCGCTGGGCGCCCGCTGCTTGGCGGCTCCCCTGCACGCGGCTGGGTTGGGAGTGAGGCCCCGGGACCCCGGCTGGGCACGGAGGGGGTCTGGGGCAGAGCCGGTGCCCGGGGCGAGCTCCCTCAGCGTGTGGGGCCCTGTCTGCCCCGTGCGGGCGATGCTCCCCCGGGGAGAGCCCTCCCGCAGTTGGGGGCTCCTGTGCAAGGGCACCGGGGAGCGCGGCCCCTCCCTCTCGCTGGCCCCCAGCCTTGCTGGACTCCCACGCGTCCTGTTTGTCCTCCGTCCGGGCCAGGAGCTGTTTGTTCGGCTCAGCCAGAGCCGGGGTGATGGAGGGAAGGGGTGGCTGCAGGGGCACAGCCTGGGGCCTTCGGCGGCCAGGAGCACAGGGCGCCAGCAGGGACGGGGCGGCCTGGGAGGATCGTCCTCAGCGGGACAGCTGAGGGCTCAGCGGAGCCCCATGAGCCCGGGGTTAGTGAAAGCTGAGGAGATGGGGCCTGTCCTGGGACCCGTTCCTTGGGCAGCGTCGCTGGGCTGCACCGGCCCTCCCGCCTCCCCCGGCTGACGCTGCACCTTTCTCTCCACTCTGCCATCTGTCTTCCCCTCGCTCCTCATCCCCCCTGTTTGCTTTCCTCTTCACCACTCCCGTTCCCACAAGCGTCGGCACTTTGGGAGAAGCAAGAAAACACTGTGCCACGGTGAGGTTTGTGCTGCGCCGGGTGGGAACCTGAGTCAGCAGCAGCCTGCAGAGCAGCCAGCGGCGAGGACGGGGCACTCCTGGGCCCTGCGTCGCCAGCCGGTGCGTCCCTGGGCATGGAGCTGCCCCTGGTCCAGTGGGGCTCTGCCAGGCGGCTGCCGCTGAGTGGGCTGAGGGGCAGCCGTGGGGTGATGAGCCACAGGACCTCCTGTGCTGGGAACACTCTGCCCACAGGGGTGATGCAGCCGCTGTGGGGGCACGGAGATGGACCCTGTGTCCCGGTGAGGGTCTGACCTCTGATGTCTGGCTCCCGGGCAGGTGGGCTGCAGGCGCCGGGGCTCTGGGCAGGGGCTCTCCTGCGGCTCTGCCTGCGCAGCACCGGTGCCCACCCAGGCCCCCGCAGGTCGGGCTCTGGTGGCATCGGCCCTTGGCCAGCCAAACCCAGCGTCAGTCAGTGCAGCAACATGACTGCAGGGTCCTGAGCGCCCGGCCGGCCCCACAGCCTCCACAATCCCTCTGTCCTCACTGCCACTGTGGCCTTGGGGCTGGCAGAGCGATGCCCCTCGCTGCTGGCCACTCCACCACGGGGCAGCCACAGGGCAGCCGGGCTGTGCCGTGCCGTGGTGCAGCCGCCCGGCCGCTCTCCCTCGCACCCGTCCTCGCGTCTTGCCTGGCGGCGGGACCGAGCGTGTTTAGTAAACAAGGTGATGAAACAGTTAAGGCAGGCAACGGAGGAGCCTGAGTGTGCGTTTCATCACTGTGGGAAGGGAGCGTGAGTCGCTGAGGGGTCTGAGGGTGACTCACTGCCCTCCCCGAATAAATAGGAGCGGGAGCCCAGCACCCAGAGCCAGCACAGCCACAGCCGTCTGCCACCGCTGCGCCATGGCACTCATCCTCCTGGCCCCGCTCGCCGTGGGGCTGCTGGCCCTCTCCTGCAGCGCGGCCCCCCTCCAGACCAAGCCGCGGGCGGTTGTCACCTTCCCAGGGGAGCTAGTCAGCTCCCTGTCGGACCTGGAGCTGGCGAAGGTGAGGGGAGCGCAGCCCCACGGCCCCCTCCCGGCACGCAGGACCCCGAGGGGCTCCTGAGGCGGCAGCACGGGGCTGCGGGCCACGCTCAGGGGCTGCCTGTCCCCTGAGCCCTGGGAGGTGCCTGGGCTGGGGTTGGGCGCCGGGGGTGTGCGGTGCCCGGGACTGCCCGAGCCCCCTCCTGCCTCGCACAGCCCCTCCGGATGCCTTTCCTCCCCAGAGCTACCTGCTGCGGTTCGGCTACACCACGGAGGCAGAGGCGAAGACGGGCAGCAAGCATGTGTCCCTGGCCAAGGCGCTGCGCAAGATGCAGAAGCAGCTGGGCCTGGAGGAGACGGGGGAGCTGGATGCCGGCACGCTGGAGGCCATGCGAGCCCCCCGCTGCGGCGTCCCCGACGTGGGAGCCTTCCTCACCTTTGAGGGGGACCTCAAGTGGGACCACATGGACCTGACATACCGGTGAGTCTCTGCCCCAGGAGACGGAGCCGCTCAGGTGGGGCAGCAGCCTCAGCTCAGCCCGCCGGCTGGCCTCGGCACAGCTGGCACAGCTGGCACAGCTGGCACAGCTGGCTCTCGGCACAGCCAGGACCAAGGCGGCAAAGCGGCAGCATCTGCTCCCCGGCACCTGGGACAGCATCTGAGCCCTGGCCCGAGGGTCGTGGCTGGCTGCTCTGCCCAGACGTGCCAGCGCTGCTGTGCCCTCCCGGAGCAGGATCGCTCCTGTGTCATGAGCCGAGACCTGGCAGCGCTGACCCCCTCGCTTCCCCCCGACAGGGTGATGAACTACTCCCCTGACCTGGACCGCGCAGTGATTGATGATGCCTTCAAGCGGGCGTTCAAAGTGTGGAGCAACGTGACCCCCCTCACCTTCACCCAGATATACAGCGGCGAGGCGGACATCATGATCATGTTCGGCAGCCAAGGTGATGTCCCGCGGGCAGGCCGGGAGCTGGGAACCGGCTCAGCCACGGGGAGAGGGCTGGCGACATGCCCGGCCTGCGGGATCGTCATCCCCTCTGGCCCTGTGTGTGCCAACATGCGTGCACGTGTGCCAGCACAGGGGGTGCGCAGGGCTCACGTGCCCGGAGGTCTGTGCACACGCCGGGGGCACGGGGGCTCCCCTGGCAGGGCCGGCTCTGAGGGTGCTTGTCCCTGCAGAGCACGGGGACGGGTACCCCTTCGACGGCAAGGACGGGCTCTTGGCCCACGCCTTTCCCCCGGGCCGGGGCATCCAGGGTGATGCCCACTTTGACGATGATGAGCTCTGGACGCTGGGAACCGGCTTAGGTAAGGGCAGGGCCTGGTGGGTCGGCGGGGGCCGACGGTGCCCGCCCCAGCCCCATCGCTGAGCTGCCCCTCTCCCGAGCAGTGGTGAAGACCCGCCATGGGAATGCCGACGGGGCAGACTGCCACTTCCCCTTCGTCTTTGAGGGCCGCTCCTACTCCCGGTGCATCACAGAGGGGCGCACGGACGGGCTGCCCTGGTGCGCCACCACCGCCAGCTACGACCGGGACAAGAAATACGGCTTCTGCCCCAGCGAACGTGAGTAGCGGCCGCTGCAGCCCCTGCCCAGCCCCGCAGGTGCCCAAGGCCATCTTCACTCCTCCTCGCCCCGCAGTCCTCTACACCAACGGCGGCAATAGTGACGGCTCCCCCTGTGTCTTCCCCTTCATCTTCGATGGCGCCTCGTACGACACCTGCACCACGGACGGGCGCTCCGACGGCTACCGCTGGTGCGCCACCACCGCCAACTTCGACCAGGACAAGAAATATGGCTTCTGCCCCAACCGAGGTGCGAGCAGGGAGGGGGCACGCGGGGAGGGGGCACACAGGGTGGCCGATCCCCAGCTGTGGTGCACAGGGAGGGCACCCAAGGGGTCTCGGGGCTGTCCCAGGGTCTGTCTGGTGCGGCCGGGGCCAGCGCCACTGATGCTGCACTGCAGACACGGCGGTGATCGGCGGCAACTCCCAGGGGGACCCGTGCGTCTTCCCCTTCACCTTCCTGGGGCAGTCCTACAGTGCCTGCACCAGCCAGGGCCGGCAGGACGGCAAGCTCTGGTGTGCCACCACCAGCAACTACGACACCGACAAGAAGTGGGGCTTCTGTCCTGACAGAGGTACCGGCCCCGCTGTCCGCGCTCTCCTTTGTGCCTCCTGGCCCCATGCCGTGCCGCTGTGCTGGTGCGCTCCCTGTGGGGGTCACGGTCCCCAGCCGGCATGTCCCGTCCCGCTGAGCGCTGAGGCCGGTGCTTTCCCCCAGGTTACAGCATCTTCCTGGTGGCTGCCCACGAGTTCGGGCACTCGCTGGGGCTGGACCACTCCAGCGTGCGCGAGGCCCTGATGTACCCCATGTACAGCTACGTCCAGGACTTCCAGCTGCACCCAGATGATGTCCGGGGCATCCAGTACCTCTACGGTGAGCAGCTGTGCTGCAGCTGGGCATGGTGGGGGTCCCGCAGTGCTGGGCCAGACCCCAGCCTCACGCCGTCCCGTGTATTCGTTCAGGTCGTGGCTCTGGCCCTGAGCCCACCGCCCCCGCGCCCATGCCCACCGAGGAGCCCCAGCCCATGCCCACAGAGGCCGGCAGCACGTCCACTACCGAGGAGGAGGAGGAGACGCTGGAGCCCACAACCAAGCCCATTCCCGTGGACCCCAGCCGGGACGCCTGCGTGGAGCAGAACTTCGACGCTATCACAGAGATCAATGGGGAGCTGCATTTCTTCAAGGATGGGTGAGCGGCAGCGCCCAGCACCTCCTGCCCTGACGAGCACGGGGGTGATGAGGGGGTGTGGGGGCACACGGGGCTGTGCCAGGCTGGGGTTATTGGGACGGCTGACCTTCCCCCCAGGAAATACTGGACCCACTCGCCCTTCTGGAAGTCGGGCATCCAGGGCGCCTTCTCCGTCGCAGACACCTGGCCCGGCCTCCCAGCTGTCATCGATGCGGCTTTCCAGGATGTGCTCACCAAGAGGGTCTTCTTCTTTGCCGGTGAGCTCTGCCCCTGCCACCCTCGGCCCTGGTGCCGCCGGTGTCACAAGGAGCCCGGTGCTGCCGTGGCACCCTCGGGGCCGGCTGACGCCCGTGCTCTCTCCCGGCTGCAGGTCGGCAGTTCTGGGTGTTTTCTGGCAAGAGCGTGCTGGGCCCCCGGGGGATCGAGAAGCTGGGCATCGGGAAGGAAGCCAACCGCATCTCTGGGGCCCTGCAGCGGGGCCGCGGCAAAGTGCTGCTCTTCAGTGGGGAGAGCTACTGGAGGTGAGCAGGTCCAGACAGCCACGGTGGAGCCCGCCAGCTCGCCCCGGCGAGGGGCTGGGATGGGGGGCTCCTCGCAGCCCTCAGCACGGCTCTGCTCTCCCCACAGGCTTGACGTGAAGGTCCAGAGGGTGGACAAGGGCTACCCACGCGCCACCGATGACGTCTTCACTGGCGTCCCTCTCGACGCACGCAACGTCTTCCTCTACCAAGGTGAGTGGGGACCTGGCATGCCCGTAGTGGGGCCGTGCCGTCGCCCCAGGCTGCCCCGAGCCTCCTGCAGGCAGAGGCTGCCAGGGCCATGCCCTGGGGAATGGCCCCGGGGAAGGGCACGGCACGCCGTCAGCCCTGGCATGTCGCTGCCGTGGGGCTGGCCGGGCCCCGGCAAGAGCCGTGTGCCAGGGCGAGATGCCCACGTGCCCGTGCCGCTCCGGTGGCTGCCGGGACGGCTCCTCGCACGGCTGCCATCCTGCTGACCCTCCATTCCCTCCACCTCCTCCTCGCCCAGACAAGTACCACTTCTGCCGGGGCAGCTTCTACTGGAGGATGACGCCGCACTACCAGGTGGACCGGGTGGGCTACGTCAAGTACGACATCCTGCAGTGCCCCCAGCACTGAGGACTCGGCTGGCTGCCCGACTCCAGCCGGCACGCTGCTCCCTGCCCGTCGCTCCCAACCCCAGGCTCCCGCCTTGCAGCCTGACCTCCCGGGGCACCGGGGGCCGCGCAGCCTCACGGCCATGGGGCAGCCCCTGCCGAGGTGGGGGCTTTGCCATCCCCCCAGCAGGAAGGCGCAGTGAGTCCTGGGGTCGCCCCTCGGGGGCTGCCTGGCGCAGGGAGCCCCGGCTGGGGAGCAGGACTCTCGCCACAGCTGGCACCACGAGCCCCTGCCAGCGCGGGCTCCGCCGCGCAGAGGCATTTGCCTGGCGCAAACCGCACACAGATTTGGAACGACTTTGTCTTTTTCCTGAGGCAGCCGTGCCGGGTTGGGCCGGGCTCCGCTGGGAGCTGGTGTCCGGGGACTCGGCCAGGGCGGTGACGTGGGGCTCTGCCCCGCTCCTGCCTGCTGCCCGCTCTGCCACCTCCATCTGCCCGTTTTTAATAAAGACAGTCCTTGGGACACGGCCTCCGAGTGCTCCGTCAGCCGGCCGGCGCTGCGGCGCGGCAGAGCCCCAAGGTGCCAGGCCGGGGCCATCGCCCTCCCCGGGCTGTGGGTCGGTGGGGAAGGGGGCGNCCGTTTTTAATAAAGACAGTCCTTGGGACACGGCCTCCGAGTGCTCCGTCAGCCGGCCGGCGCTGCGGCGCGGCAGAGCCCCAAGGTGCCAGGCCGGGGCCATCGCCCTCCCCGGGCTGTGGGTCGGTGGGGAAGGGGGCGCTGGGCGGGGGGGGCTGCAGCCAACCCCCCCTTCCGCCGAGGGCTCCGGGATCCCGGGGGACACCGGGTCCCACCGCGGAGGATGTCCCTCGGCCCCAGCATCGGCTACACCACGGAGGCAGAGGCGAAGACGGGC
>VZSC01006649.1:0-45945 GCA_013398225.1 Steatornis caripensis
AAACTCGCCCAGGACCCTGAGCGTCACCACAGCACCCAGTGCAGCTCAGCGTGCTGTGCAAACAGCAGCCAGTGCTCCCACATGATGAGGAGACGGCAGGGAGGCAAACCCAGGCCAGGGTTGCACGCAGATAGAGCTGCTGCTGCTGCGGAGAGAACAGAGCAAGGAGCAGAGCGTTGCAGATCTGCAGCCCTGGCAGTATCACAGGGGGATTTTTCTTCCTGGGGCAAAGCCGTGTAACAGCACAGAAACACAGGCTACAAGCTCTTACACATTGTCGAAGATTGGGACTGATCCTTATCTACACGGGCAGGGGGCTGATGGTACATTTAATTTGAGCACGTACCTTCCTTTCTCGGCGAAGAACGTGGCCCTCCGCTGCAGCTCCTGCAGCGGAACAGCTCCCATCCTGTGTGGGCGAGTGGTTCCCGAGAGCTCTGTGGGCCATGGAAGGTACGGGGAGCACTGGGGTACCCTGCTCTGAGCAGCAGAGAGAAGACAGCGGCTACTTGACAGCAAGAACTGCCAGCACAGGAGAAATCCCACCACACACTGAGNATACCTTCGGTGAAGAACGTGGCCCTCCGCTGCAGCTCCTGCAGCAGAACAGCTCCCATCCTGTGTGGGCGAGTGGTTCCCGAGAGCTCTGTGGGCCATGGAAGGTACGGGGAGCACTGGGGTACCCTGCTCTGAGCAGCAGAGAGAAGACAGCGGCTACTTGACAGCAAGAACTGCCAGCACAGGAGAAATCCCACCACACACTGAGCTTATAAAATCGAGGAGAGCAGGCTACCTGGCATAAGGCAACAGTTTACACAGAACCAGCAGCGNGTACCTTCCTTTCTCGGCGAAGAACGTGGCCCTCCGCTGCAGCTCCTGCAGCGGAACAGCTCCCATCCTGTGTGGGCGAGTGGTTCCCGAGAGCTCTGTGGGCCATGGAAGGTACGGGGAGCACTGGGGTACCCTGCTCTGAGCAGCAGAGAGAAGACAGCGGCTACTTGACAGCAAGAACTGCCAGCACAGGAGAAATCCCACCACACACTGAGCTTATAAAATCGAGGAGAGCAGGCTACCTGGCATAAGGCAACAGTTTACACAGAACCAGCAGCGAACATGTGTTTTGCAGTTCGTGAGGACTTACGATTAGTTTATGTACACTGTGAAAGATATTTGAAAGCCTCTACACAACCAACAGCTCCCTCTAGAAGCAGGTGGGACCATGGCAGGTGGCTTTCTGCAGGGCTACCCAGCACAGCAGCCACCGAGCTGGTGTAAAACCATGCAGGGAACTGCATTACGCTTCATTTTCATCACTCGTACAACTGCCTTACAAATCTTTCTGGGTGCAATCAAATAACGTTACCTTCCCATTTTCTGCTGCACATTCAGTTTATTTTTACTTCCCTGGCTCATATGGCACTGTCGCTTGTCCCCTGATAGCGCTGTCAATTTGCTCAGAGGTTGAAGGCGACAGCCAAAGGGATTTCAGGAACGGGACTTGCAGGGCTGGGTCCTCACTCCCAAAGGCTGAGGAAGGTACCCAATGAGGCCACCAGCGCCTGACTTTGTCCATTGCGATATCCAGATAAAACATATAAGCCTGTAAAAAAGGACTTACGTAGCCTGGATTACTATTTAAAATCTTATTTTTTAGCTATAATAGACAATATCTTTCTCAAAACGCTCATGTCTTAATACTACAGACTTGCAATGAGCTACAGGCAGGTAGAGCCTATGATGGCAAAACTCTCCTGTTTAAGTGGGATTCCTTCTAGGCTCATGTCTCTGTGAATATTCGCTTTTTAAAGGAGAGCAGGGCAGATCAGTTCCACGTGGACCAAACAATATATTGATACGGCATTTATCACTAACAGAATGCAGTTTTCTCCAAGTAGAACTTTTTTCCAATCCTTAAGCAGCAACTTCCATTAATAGGTCCCACTACAAGTACTCAAGAGGGCTTCCCTCCTCGCTCTCTCTTCTGCACACATCTGTGATGGTTTCCACATAGTTTCCATGATAGCCAGAACTTCTTTTAGATACGTATTTAGTTACAACCATTAAATATTTTATGCTATTACATTCTCAATTTCAAGATTTAAGCTAAATCTAAAGACCAAAATGGGATTTAATAAGGTGCATCAGCATTTCATAGACCTTCCTGTAGATCATGTGTACTGGCTAGATCCAGGAATGAGACATTGAGTAATATGAACATTTGGTGTCATTAGCTAAGGCCTTGTGAATACTACCATTTTCTATACATTAGAACACATGTACAATGCAGAAGCCAGAGGTACTCATGATACCCTCCCATGAGTTAACTGAATCACAAATCCTACTCATTGTAAAGCCATAGGCACCCTATGGACCAGCCTCAGCTCCCCACTTGGCTGCCTGGCACTTCTTCGACTCAGCCTTCCTCAGTGGGGAGGGCTGCATGGACTGTGCTGGTCCTCCCTGGATCCCTCCCGTTAACCATTAACTTTCTGAGGCTTGGAGCTGGGCAGTCAGGATGAGTCTCTGTGCTCTCTGACACAGTACTTGGACGGGCCAGCGCAGCATGGCATCAGCCTTTCTCACAGTTGTCGTATGGCACTGCGTCATACGTGTGCAAGCCCTCCACAAGTTTATTTTGGCATTACTGCTCTCCAGTTTTCCCTCTGTAGCAAGCACAGTATTATTTCCCTCTGAGCCTCACGCATATCCCTCTCCTCAATGTATGAGACTGTCTAATCTTTCTATGATTTACTGCCCGACTACCGCATCCTCCAGGGAACTCTTTTATCACTACTTCGCTCTCACCATGTGTGCAGGATTTTTAAAAATCTGATTAAACCTGGCATTTAACCAGTGGGCTGTTTCCTCACTCCGTAACGAAGATACTAGCTAACAGCATACCTCACTTCTGTCTGTGGAAAACACAGGATGTTTCCTCCTTACTCTGTACTTTCACACTTTGTCACTACATTTTTTGCATCGTACTAGACAGGAGAGTTCAGACTTCCCTCCTGCTCAAAATACGCAAGCCACACAACATCCACTACTTCTTCCTTGAAACTCAGATAAAAATAAAAAACTGCATTCTAGATTTTTTTGTCTTGACCTAAGTTTCACCAGTTCCAGCAGTCTTAAAATCTCAAAACTCTTCAACTTCTGTGTTTAAGAACTTAAAAACCAAACCTGGTGATGGCCTCTTACTTTGCTTTGACTGAGAGATGAAAGCAAGAGATCAAGGCAGAATATTTATCACCTTAAAAGAACAGGGGAAAAAAGCTGAATAATACACAACAATGCAGCTTTTCTGTTATTTTATTGATATTAGTGAAGAAAAATTTCAATTTCATCTTTCTGATGTGTTACAATTGCTTTCCGAGGTGGGTGGACAGCTCCTACTGCTTATTTAAAAGCTAAATAATACTTCCCAATTGCATGATTAACTTCTACACTTTTAAGTTCTCATACGGTATTGCCTTCTTCCTCTTGGTATACAAAATGGTCCATTAAGTCCATGATTTTTTTTTCCAGAATCAACTGTTATTCTATCTACTGTCTTCAGATACATTCAAATAAAAAGATACTTAAATTTACTTGCAATAAGTGCACACATACAACAGCAAAGAGAGTTGATGACGTTTTACTAAAACATTGTAAGTTCATAGAATAAATAGAAGTCTTCAAACACATGCAGTGTGTTGCAGACCGATGTGTTTTTTCTTTCTTAAAAAATATCCTTAGTGTCCGTAGCACTACTGTGGTAAGTATTTCATTCAGAAAAACAAAATAAACAAACACCCAAATCCCACCCACCTATCTCTCGTCACAAAGACTAAAAGACAGTTCCATTTATACAAGAAATTATCAGTGCTAATGATTTAGTAACAGTCTGGTACAAACGGCAATTCACGGCAATTACGTGTAGTGTGATTATGGTAACAAACGGGGAGCTTGGTTTAGATGCCACAAGAAGTACAAGGAAAAGAAAGCAGATGTTAAACCCTCCCCCCTTCACTCCTCTCCATCCCCCCTTCCAAAAAGATACTGGTCTCAGCTCAGCTCTAGAAGCAAGCTCCCTCCAGTCTGTTCCAGTTTCCAGGCTATTTCAATTCTTTCTACAAGCACTCAGCAGAAGTTTGGGAGAAACAGAGAAGAAAACTGCAATATAAATTTGGATCACCTGGCTGTAACTAAAGGTTGTGTGAGGCCACCTGCTTCTTTTCTGAAGAGTTGGGTGTTACATGCTTGGTATTAGGAGGTGCTTTTTCAGTTTAAAATCACTGTGGGATAAACCACTTCCCATATTTTTAGCTCTGCTAAGGTCCAACTTTGGATGAAAAAGGTTTCTCCGAACAAAGAAAACGGGTGGGGAATATTCTCGCCCTGCTTACAAGGCCGTGGTCCTCGACAGGCACGAAACCTGAAGATTAGCATGAGCACTGCAAGTTGCTCTTTCTAGCCTGCACCATTCCATTACTAAACATTTTTCTGTGGTTCTCTGCTGAGGTTTCGAGGATGCACCTTTTCCTCATACTAGTTTTGCTACATGTTCTTTTATAACATTCTTATCTGTCAATCTGTTGCGGAACTTTGACTTCTAGGAAGTCACTGCCACGTTTATCTCATGAGTTGTGAAAACTGTTTTCTTTGGGGGCACTGACAAAGCATGTTTCAGCGGCAGCAACACATGACAAAGCGTTTTCCCTTCCACAATCCAGTGCAGCATTGAAAGCCAAAACAAAAACAAAAAAAGAAGTCGCACAGAGTGTAAGCATGCCAAATGAAACAGCGGTGGTAGGAATACGTCAATATTCCAGGTACCCAGTAGGCCTGCTGAGCTCAACACGGAATTAGTTCAAGTCTAGCACCTCCAGGGGGAGGAGAATACAGAGCAGAAAAAGAAAAAAAAGTTTCATCCATTCAGGCATAATTGCCAGGCACTCCAATAGCTCAGCTCAACTCATCTACAGAAGCAAAATTAAAACTACCGCATGTTAAACCGAGTGCTTTTTTCGGCATTTAACAAAGCACAAATGCTCCCATGCTTCAAGTGATGTAATGCGAGGTCTCACAAAACACATTCAATAGTTTCCCATGCACCTTTGACTCAGGTTAGGTTAGCTACAGAACTCACGTTTTCCTAGTCAAGTTGTTTTTTGTTGGTTTTGTTCTTTTGTTTTTTCAGTGCATCTTAAAAAAAAAAACCTTTTCAAAACGTTAGCAAGTTAACCTTAATACAGCAATCATAACGTAGCGCTTTTTGCACTCAATTGAACAGTAAAATAATCCAATTAGTTACAATAGATCTGGTACATATTTACATGTTTTATACAAAGTTTACACATTTCTCCCATTAGGCACGAAGTTGATTTGTCAAACTCAACAAGCAATGAAGGGGTGGTGGGGAAAGTAAAAGATCGGAGAAAGAATCTGAGTGTTTTTATTTAAAAAGACTAGCTGTAAAAATAGAGTCCTTCATCGTAAGCTAGTTTGCTTCGGGAGCTTGGTTCCCATGAGGATCCCCGAAGTGAGAGACGTCGGGCCTTTCATCTGCATGCTGGAACCCACCATGGTGGGGAAGCTCCGATTCCTTCGGATGCCAGTGTTCAGCTGGATGCCCCCGATGGCACTGGTCACGGCAGGGCAGCCCAATGGGAGACCGTCTGGTGCCAGGCCTCCAGGAACAAGGGCTCTCACCGGTCCTTGTGCCCCACATAGAAGAGGTCCCTGGTCATCCGTTAAAGGAGGAGCTGACGTTTGCCCTGAACTCACGACTTTGGCAATACCAAACCTCTTGACTTTGTCCACGAGATTAAGGTTGGAAACAGACACATCAGTCTGACTCTCACTGTTCCTGATGTTCTTTTTATTCCTCACCTCCTTCAAAATTGAACTAGCAGGCTTCGAAGCCAAGAAGTTGTCATAAGGTGGGCTGGTGCACTTGAACTCAAAAGATGGAGGGGAAGAAGAAGGTGTCTGCATAGGTGAGTTTGGTGGAGTGGAAGGAATGATCGCCATTTTAGGGAGGTATGTGTTTAGGAGGGTGCCTTTGCTGGCTCTGTCCCAGCTCTGCGGGTTGTACACTGCTGCCGAGATGCCCCTTTCCTTCAGCAGCCACACCAGCCCCAGAGACGTGCTCATCGTCGTCGTGGATTCCCGGAGGTTAGTGAAGGATTCAGCCAAACTCAGACGCCGAGGAGTACAGGGAGTAGCCACTGGGGTGCTTTTCAAATTGCTAATGCTGCCACAAGCTGGAGTAGGTGCTGCGTTAAGGCTGAAAGCAAAGGAGCAGGCAAATTATTCTCTCCACTAGGGAATTAAAACCTATTGCAAGCAAGATTTTTAACCCCGAACAGGGCCTTTTATCCGTTTTGAGAGTGAACAGGAAACCGACAGTTCCCAGCTCCTCACAAATGTGATAAGTGCAAAAATGCCATCTCTTAGAAAACACATCTCTCCACTTTGCATACTTCACCACCCAGTCTGATGGGATTAATGCATTGCCCAACACCGCCACATTTCTTCTGATAAACTATTAAATGGGCGGGTTTGTGATCAGCACCTTCAGTTTTTCTTCCTGGCTTACTGGCTGTCAGAACTCCCAATTACTTCCCTGAGACAAGGAAATGAGGGGACTTGACCAACATTATAAGCAAGACATTTAATTTTTAGCGTCACTTCTGAGCATACAGAACCGCTAATCCTTCTAGTACTGCTGGGTCATAGCAGAGCCAGTGGCAAGAGAGGAAAGGAACATATTTGATACAGAAGCATTTGTAGCAAAGCTGTGGGAAAGCTGGCTTTGTCACCAACGTGCACTTTTGTGAGGTCAGACCCTTCTTCCCTTCCTACACTGAATTTGCTTTCATTTAAGGGGAACGGGATGTGACTTTGATGGAGGTGCACAATGGTGTGAATAATCATCGAAAGCTATAAGAAAAATACAGTCAAGCCCTCGGTTGTCAATTGGCCAATGAGTAACTGGTAGCAGCAAACCAAGCATGACAAAGCTATTCTACTGTTAATTTGGTAAAACATTGCTTTCTATAGTTTGAAACATGGTTAAATTGCTCCCCAATTCCAGTTCTTTCTTCTCAAAATAAACTATGCACAGGCAGTGGACAAGAGAATATTAAACAGGCAATAATCTGCACAATTAGAACAAGTGACGGACATTACATTCTTAAGTTTAGTGTTATTTTACTGCATTTTGTTTTCTTAAGCACACTATCGCTAGTTATCAGGGGCTGGGATTTCTCCAGGCATATCAAAACCAGCATTCCTTCTGGGAGACCATCCTCTCCCCATAAACCAACCATCTGCATGAACACAGACTCAACACAGCATCTATTCGCAAAGAATTACCAACACAAAGGAGACATCCCAAATCATTTGTGCCACAGTATCACTGTGGACAGTGAGGTTTGAGTGTTTCCGGCATTACAGTGCCATCGTTAAAAAACTGGTTCCTTACAGATCAGGTTAGCCACAGAATATATTTACCTATGGGATAACCCCCACTCAACATTTATGGCAGTCCAAGGTATACCATTCATTAAGTCATGGCGTACTCAAGTTATTCCAGAAACAAGGCATGTGGGACATCCATGACACTCAAAATTCATGTCCATTTGGGAGAATCCCAAGGGTTCCAAGCACCTTTAAAAAAAAGCTTTCCAACTATGCTCAAATGATATTTTTTGCCACATACACATAAAAAACCCCCACAGTAATATTTTCGAGACATGGATTCATTCTAACAGCATTTAAATGGTCTCGAACAATGAATGACTGGATGCTAACACAGAATTCACTGACTTGAGAGCTCACCACTGTTCTAAGAGGGAAATCCTCCCCTTCATCTTGCCAGGTTAGCAAGTGGAAGACATTCAGCAGAAAGTCAGACAAAACCCAAAGCCAATGCAAGAGCGCAGGAAAACTAAGCAGCTGGGATGGGAAGGAACAGGGGAAAGGTGGAATCTTCCCTTTTCAGCCGAGTCACGCTGTTCTATCAGCTCAGCCATAACAGGCAACTTTAACTTAGGTTGGGTTCTCTGTACTAAGAAATGCATCAAATAGTCACACTGAGGCAATCTGGTTGGATTTACAGGTATAGAGAAGTCTGAGGCCAATGAATGAATGGCATCCTTTTTGCCCATACAGACAAAAGGGCCTAGATGATGTCTTGACTGGAATTTGCAGTCTCATTTCACCTTACTTTAATGAACGCTAGGAAGCCAACGTGACTGTGAACGTCAGGTTAGACAACGTTTTGTTCTGAGCTTAGAACTTTCTCTAATGGTACCTAGCAATCAGCTGACATGAGTTAATATAACACTACAAACCCTAGTCATCTTCTAGAAGTCATCAGTACTTTAACATCTTCAAGGCACTCCTTAACTAAAGGAGTATTAGCCTGAGGTCACATGAAGTCTCAAGTCATGTCTTCTTTCCATGATTAAACAGGATCTGATCAACATGATCTATACAGTGACTTGGAACTGTGCCAACTACTACCATATGGCAAGTGAAACTGCCAAAGGATTTTTACTCTGCAGCTGTGATTCAACAAGAGGAATCCCATATATTTCTACTTGTAAACTGCAGTGAAACACAAGTTTGAGAAAACTTGTATTAAGAGTGGCGTAATTTGAAAAGCAGCCTTGCTAAGTGGCTCTGGAACTGGTCCTTCTCGCACCCCGCTGCATGCTGTGGCTGTCAGTGCGTGTGGCCGATGTGCCAAGGCAAGCTCTCCTTACATCCTCTTCATTCTGCCTGGACTGAGTAAGCAGCAGGGGAGGACTCCTCACAGCAGGAGGCCCCACGCACCCACTGCAGCAGCACACACACGCACTCTGAGTGGAAAGGAGAAGTTAGTTCACAATTTCTCTCTTAAGCATTGCTTAAAGCTGGACCTTCATAGCTCTCATTCCAGTTCACGGCGGAACTAAAGAGCAGCAACAGCCACTGCGATGCATCTCTCACACTGGCTAAACACAGAAGTCGTCTTGAAAAGCATGAGAGAGGGAAAAGAAAAAGAAGGAGAACTTACTGCATGAACTGACCTACTAGGGCATGACCAAGTACACTTTGGGAACCCAGACACATGGTGTTAATTTTATCAGGCTTCCAAGATGTCTAGTCACAAGATGAAAACTACAGCACTCCAATGGCTTATTAATTTCAACAGCTTCATTCTTTCCAGCTCCAGATTTCGTTTGCACAAGTATTTAGATTAGTATTTCTACTAATTTGTCAGCACAGACACACACTACAGTGCAATAATAAAAAAAGAAAAAAAGACACATCCCTGCAAGAAAGCCATTGTTATGCAGGTGTTGCTTTGTTTGATCATTTTGGTATTGCTTTAACCAGGAAATATTTTCCCCATCAAACTGATCAATATTGCAGAGTAGCCTGGACACAACCACAGAAACAGATTCAAACTGGCCTCAGTAACTCAGCCCAGTGACAGTTTCAGGGTTAGACTGAGAAAAGAAACAAATAAATGAGTAGCTCATTTAGCTAGATGAAATGTAGTCAGGTTAGAGCATCACCTGGGTTAGAGGCTAGGTTAAAACGCAACCAGGTAGGTAAATATCAAAAATCTTTGGGTTAGCTGGTGCCACACACACTGGCATTCCTTGTACATGACCCTGCCAACACAGACGCTGCTGGCAGTGTTGCTCACCCCCTGCCACGCTGGGTCACAGTGTCTGCCCTATACCTCCTCTCAGCATAACGAGACATAATGCAGTTTCCTCGTCCTCCTCACTCGACCTGTGAAGAATCGTTTACAGCCGGTAAGGAGGAGCTCCTTAAACATGTCTGCTGAAAACATCATATTGGTTATCTTGCTCTTTTTCCTCCTGGATGAATGATGAACTTTGGCGTAACTAAGACACCTCAAAATGTACTGAATTTACCTGTCAGTTATGGCTGACTTGTTAGATTTAGTAACCAGTGTAGCCCAGGGCTTTATTATGACCACAATTAACAGTAATTCAACAATAATAAGAAAATTAAAATACAACTGCAGCCATATAAAGGGATGTCTTCAGTAACAGTGTTGAGGGGAGAGGAAGACAGAAAAGAGTAAAGAAAAACCAGCCAGGCTACGATCAACTAACTTAGTTCAGAAAGGGAAGCAGAAAAGTTGCATTTCATCATCATTAATTTCCTTTCTATCTCACAGGTTTTCATATTTAATACTCTCACTTTTCACATGTTCCTTAGGTAATCAGTGCCCATCTTATGCCTAAACAAGTCTTGACACATCATCTCTGAATGGGGACCTACACAATGCACGCTCCCACACAGGAGCTGGAAGGGGCAGAGAATGCGACAAGGCATCGTCCTTCTGAACAGAGGAAACATCCTTTAAATACTGATTTGCTAAGGAAGGAAAGCTCCCTCTTTATCTATGAAATCCACTCACCCTCTCTGGTTCTCAGATCTTCACCTTCTGTAAGGTGAACTGCCTTTTATCAGCACACATTGCCTATACACACCAAGTTTCATTAAGTTTTATTAAACCAGTTTCAGTTTGGCTGCTACGAACTCATTTCCAACAACTACACAAAGGAAATGAATAGATGACTCCCTGGTTTTGATTAAAGCGTATTTCCTCCTCCATTCCTCATGTACTTCCTGGATTTCTTTGCCTGTGCATTCCTTTTTCTTTGGTGCCAAAGATTTAGATTTTTCCTCCCCCGAAAAATCTCTCTCATATTTTTTGTGAGAGACCACATTCTGCGCATTCACACATGAGGACTACAACTAGTTTGGGATCAAGGGTAGTCAGGCCTGGATACTGGAAGCCAACTTAGTTATGTCTGATCCTGCAATATTGTAACTAGAGGCAACAAACTTTAAAACATTTTGGTTGGATTTCTAAAACATTAAGTAAACAAATAAAATCAGGTTGAGGTAACTCAAAACAGAAGGAATAATTTGAGGGTGTGCTGTAATTCACCAATGCGGCCAATGCTTTTGCTTATGCCATTACTTTGCATTTCCTTACAGGGAAGACTGACAGCGCTGAAGGCTTTGCCATCAGGGGAATCCCTTACCTTGGCGTGACTCGTGTGAGTTCATCGGAAGGGTGCAGAATGCGGCAGGTGGTGAAGGTGAAGGTGGAGTTGGTTTGTGACATGCACTTCCCAGGATGAGGTACTAAATTAAAAAAAAGCAAATTCTTTGCATTTTACACAGAAAAGGGGAAAACCAAACTTCTGTGCGCTGGTAAGACAGATGCAAAAAGTTATGAGGTACCTTCGATGGGATCAATGCAAGAAGAGTGAAATACACAAATGCTACAGCATTTTAAGCGACACTTGTTCTTCAAAACAAACACATTTAGGACTCCAAAGCCAGTGCTAAAAGGGTCTGCTGAAACTTCCCCATGATCACTAACATGACAGGTAAGTCTTGCTCAAACCAAATTCAGGCAAGGCAGTGCTTAAAATGCTAGTCCTCATATAAACTAGCAACTTGCATCAGTGGAAATCACAAGCAGCATTTTCTAGTACCAGCTCAGGAGCACTAAGGTCATCTGAATGTTTGTGCATTTCAGTTCTTAGATTGATCCACAAAAAGGCATCCTCATTACTTCTCAGCAATGGATCCAGCTTGCCAATGCTACAGGAATATAGCTTGTTGGGGCGGGGAAGGCATGGACACGTATTACTGTTTCTACGTCTCTGACTTTTCACATCCACAGTAAGGGAAGTGGTAGGTTTTTTTGGATCCACTACTGTACATCTGTGACATTTCTCTTGTGTGTGTGTTTAGGTTCTTTAAGAATGTATGTCCTCAGCTGCACAATACAGCAGTTTTTGAATATTTATAAACACAAATGTGGCTGTAAAATATGCCAATGTATCAGCAATTTGGGGAAGAAGCAATACAGCTCAATTAAAAACATTAAGGACTTGGGCCAATTTCTTTCTTCTTACTCGAGCTACTTCTGTGGATATACTGACCTGCCGTATAATGCAGCTGTGGCCATTGCAAAATAACTACAAAATTTAAGAGCCATGCATCTGAAAAGCTGGTTGAAAAACACTCACAGTTAAACATTACATCAAAGATATCATGATTGCATAGGTTCTCTTACTTAGTAACCAAACTTAGCAGTGGTCGAAAGACATGCACAATAAAAACCGTGTGCAGCTCCCTCCCTCTCAGCCCTACCCAACCCTCTGAGCCATTCATTCCCTGATTAAGCCACATTTTAATACCGCAGTACACAACTATTCAACGCATTGCAAAGGACAGACAGACCGACTAGACCAGACACCATTCTGAACTTCCAGAGTGCTTAGCAGAAGCAAGGCAAGTCTTAATTGTGGCTGTGTTCCCTTTTTCATATATAGAGTATCACAGCTCCAAAACAGTGTGTGCAGTTAGGCACTCCTTTAAGAAAACATATAAGCAGTGTGTGAAGGGTAGAGCATGGGGAGTGTGAACAGTGGAAGCAGACGTGGCTAAGCAAACAATGTGAGGTAACTTCCGGTTAGCGCTGGAATGTACTGCTGTACATTGAAGAAGGATATTTCTGAAAACCCACCGGAGTGTCATGTTAACACACTCAAATGTTAGCACAGCATAACATAACAACAAGCTCTACTTCACCTCCAGAGACGGTAATTATGATGCTTCAGGAATCCAGTTGCTTTAGAGATTAGTGTGAGCACTACAAAAGCTATTACAAGGGAGCACAGCCTAGCAATCATGATTCTCTCCATATTGTAAAGAGTTAAATGAAAATCTGGAGAAAGAGCTCAAATAACTGGACACGAAAAAAATCGGTTATTTAGAGAAAACACAGGACTTCAACACAAATCAAGTAGAAACAAAGCAATTATCCCTGGATGATGAATAGAACAGAATAAAGCAATGCCAGTTTAAGATTGCAAGCTCAACCCAAAGCACATAGCTGTAATACATTAAGTGCATTTCCCCCATTTGTAATATTCATTGGGCATCCCCTCAGATTGGAAACAGGCACATTGAAGATACATTTAGCATTAGCAAAAGCAGGACTCATTGCTATTAATGAGTCAGAGATAGGAGAAGGCTGCTAAAAGTAGAGAAATAATTTACTCTAATAAGAGGAAACAAATTGAAATTATATATAAAAAATTAATCAATTTCCAAGGATGTATTCCACCCTCAAATACCACTAAGAAAGTCCTGTACCAGCTTCATCCTCCATCAGTCAACAATGGGGTGTATCATATTGCTGTAGCATTTTCCATCCTTTGGACACAATACAAAGAGAGTCAGAACCTGTTGCTGTAAATGAACAAAGTTTATAAAATAGAAACAAAATTATTCATTCCTAATCTAGTAATTTTACATAAGAACGGCCATCTCCTGAGTTGGTACAAATTTGTGAGGAAGCAATATATACGTTTACAGTAAGACAGACTATCTTCACATGTACATACACCAAAAGCATTATTTTAAATATAAACATCTGCTAACATGTGACTGTGGCTGAAACCAAATGTTTTATTTACACTCTCTTTTTGAAAGAAGTAGATGATTAACAATGAAGCTTTGTATCCGCATGAAAGAGAACCTGTACATAATTCAGTATTTAACATAATTTACAGAAACATCATGTGATTTCATCCATTGGGAAACCATAAACCAAACTGCAGGTGGATTTTTCCTCGAAATTAAAATTCAAGCTAAACCTTAGATTGCTGCTGAATCGCATTTTGTCTCTCAGTAATTAATGAGTCTTTACCTTATTATGCTCTCTCAAACAATTCTTAGGCATTTTGGAAAAAAAGCAAAACATTATACCTGAAAGCAACTCTCCCGTAAACGCTAACACTTGTAAAAACATCTTTTAAAATACTGCAAAAAAAAGGCAGGTACTAGTCAAACTGACTGCAGAGGGCTCCACCTTCTGGTAAAACAGAGCTTTCCCCACTCAAAACACAAAGCTGATTTTACATAGCTCAGAGCTGTTTCAGATCCAGCTTCAGTACTCGGCTTACGGGCCTTTCTGCTAGGTGCAAACAGCAAAACAGATGCGTTTAGGACATGACCTCCTGCTCAGGGAACCCTCAAAAGACTGTTCAATCTGGATTTTCAAGCAGCGCATGCAGAGGAAGGTACAAAGTTATAGTAGGTAAACTAGTAGCCTGCCACATACACAAAAAGGAGCAAAGACAAATTGAGTTTGAGGAAGATTTGTAAGAGGCAGCTATACTAAAATACCATTAACTTTTGTACCATTGGTTCCAAACTTAAATTCATTGCTATGCTAGATGAATAGTGAGGAGGCAGAGAGCTCACAGTGGCCAGTAAACCTTTGCGTTTTATACAAATACCTATGCTGGCAAATACAGATTTATGCAAAAATGAACTTTAAAAATAAAAACCAGAAACCTTCAGTTTTAACAAAAGGAGGAAACCTGGTTCCCTGCTCTTTCAGCAGAGAGCAAAGTGGAATTTGGGCATCACTTTAGCACAGGCTGGTGAGGCAGGGATGGAATGACAATCAGGTCTGGGAGTCCTTAGAGCAAGAGATGGTGTTTTAAAGCATTATAAGTTTGTTTTATTGCTGAACAGGAAAAAAAGCTCTGTCTGCTTTACAAAAGGATAATAAAGGACAATTAATCATCATCTGGGATACAAGCTATGGACTTCGCTTTTGCCAGTCTATGCCACCAACTCAGCTCTTGGGCAAGGTGAAATTCCTGAAAACTAGGTCACAAAAACCCATTAGGATCTACAGGACAAGACAGCTGTTTCATGTACTCTCTAAATTCAGCAGAGTTCGTCCCCTCCAGGTCACTGAAGGCGAGAGCTCTGACAGCCGGTGCTACCTGTACTGAAAACTCCTGGCTGATAGAACGGGGAGAATATAGGGTATGCTGGTGTTGATCCCTGGGCTAACTACTAAAACAAAATAGAGATGGGTGATAAACACAACAGCTGTAAAATGTGAGCACGGTGCTCTCCCTGAGGGTTCAGGTGCCTTCAGATGTCCCTCAGAATACACTGCTGTAATGTCCTCCAGAAAATACTGCTTTCAGGGGTAACCGTGAATGCTCAAAACCTTCAAGAACCCATATGTCTACGCAAGAAGTGTTACTCCTGTTATGTTTCTTAAACAATTGATAATAAAATTGTTTTCTGAATATCCACATTTCCAAACTTTCCATTTATTGTGTCTTTGAAAACAGCAAGGGATGAAAAACTGAACCAAAGCAGGTATTCTTTGGACAGTATTTTCTTAGTTTTCTTCTGGCTGAGGTCTCCTCCTCGTATGTATATAATCACGGAGCACAGATGTGAAAAGACTTCAATGTATTTAATGTGGCTTCAACATGATTTTATGCAGGCTAGGATCCCAAACTAAAACTCTAGCATTTTAATAGTACAGAGAGCAAATGCTGACAGATTTTTCTTAAAGAAATAATTGCTGTGAAATATTAGTGCCATTTGAAAATAAAATATATTTAAATATGCATTAATACCTTAGTTCTAAGAAGAGTTACAAAATTTATTGCTTTTCTGTACAATGGTAACCTCTTAGAAGCACGTATAGTAATCCTGCGAAAAACAACTCAAACATAAGACATTCATTATGTGTTTTCATGATTTTAGGCATCTGTTTGGATCTCCATGCCATTGTTAAGGTCTAAACATGAAGTACAAGAGGGCTCGTCCCATAAAGCTGCACATGTCTGTTCAAAGCAAAGAAACAGTGAAACTAAACACAAGTACTGAAAGACCAGTTCACGCACCCAAAACTAGCAAGCAATTAAGCACACACTGAATCAAGTATAGACCTTCCAACTTCAAAATGAGAACATTCACAACATTATTAAGGGCTTTGAATGGCTTGGGGTCTTTTTGTTTATGGGAAACCTGAAAAGCAATGAATTAAAAAAATATAAAACAAAACAAAAAACCCCAACAACCTCTCCCCCCAAAACAGACTATGTACAGTTCTATAATATACTAGTTTCTTTCAAAGAATAAAAAAATATATTGAGTTTACTAAAAATATGTGCTGCAAAAAAGTACTTGTCCTAGATGGTATTAACAATGCCGCATCCCGTAACTTCTCTACCATTCCAACTATGCTGAGAGTCTACTCAAGTGATGTACAAATTTCAAACTACTCCTGGATATCAGGCTAGAACTGGGTATCAGGCTAGAACTCCTGGGTATCAGGCTAGAATTCTGGAATTTACTATCGTCCATAAAATTACTGAGCCCAAACACAGTACGTAGGTCTGACAGACCAACTGCAGGTCATAAATTACATGGGTGTTAATTTCTTCTGAAATGTTCAGTGCCATAATCTGCATATACAGTGAGGAAGTTAGTTATCAATGGATACTACAGTTCTCAACATAGGTACAGGAAAATTCAAGGATCATAACTTTTTCTTATTTAATCAGGATGATTTCTGAGTCTATCCATCACTCAACAAGCAACAACTGATACTCTGTTCCGAATACATTTATTTTGGCTACAAGACATCTTTGGCACTACCAGCAACGTTTCTTCTCCTGATCTTGGATGTTAAAATGACTTCTCTTAGGGCTCATCTCGAGCAGCGCTCTACACGCCCACAGAATGGCAGTAAAAATAGGACCTTATAGTACTCTGCCAGAGAACATCTCCAGTAACATAAAACTCTCAAAGCATACGTATCAAATGAGACGGACACCTACCCAAAAGACAAAGATGACTTACACTTGCTGGGAATGGTCCATGTAGGCACTGTATTTCCAAAGACACGTTGTTCTCAGGTTACAAGACCTGCAGCTCTAGACTGCCAATGGCAACTCTAGGGAGATACTTTTGGCTTTTATGAACCTCTTGAGCTAGATTGTTCCACAATGGAGCTATCCTGGATTACAAGCCAAAGCACTATCACTAAAGATTGTTTCCAAGATATTTCTCTCCTTCCTTTTTTATTTAACTTCCACATTTCCTAGCAAGAGTTTGTTCTGTACGTCGCTGCCTGGAATCTCCCTGGAATCATGCAAGCAATGAGGTCAAAACCTTGCACTTGTGACTGCGCTCTAAGGAAATGCACGTCCATACACACCCCTACCTACATTGCATTTGTTACAGAGAACCTAGGAGAGGCAGAAAGAATGCTGAGGAGGTTTCTTCAAGAGGAGCAATGGCTGCACAATATTTAAATACAAAATAAATTCATAAGCTAAGCACACATCTCTGCTCCTAAAAGGCATTCTTCAATAGGCAGATTGTGGATCCTAAGAAGCACTGCCACATTACTAAGTGCTTACTCTGAAAACATCCACAATTATCTTGTGGTATACTGCCTGGCAAATCGCTTCAACAAAAAAACTGATACAGCAGTACCTTCATTTGAGCAACGCAATCAATAACGATGTGGCGGCTCATGGATACTCCTAAATGCTAAGCAGCTGGGCAATCTGGAAGAAGGATAAAGCATGGGAAATTGAAGTTTTCAGTGCATTTGTTTATTCTTCTCAAAGTTATTCATACTGACCAATTTCTCTATTTCTGTAACGTATCAAAATTGCTCAGGAAACAACAGACAATGAAATAAGTTTACTAGGACAAATTCATAGATTTTTATCTACTTGCCAATTTATAACGTAGGAAATACGCTTAAAAACCTTGACCAAGATAACTAGAGTTCTCCCACACAAAATCAGCAGTAACTAGGGAATAACTTGTTAATAACAGTGACCTGTATTCAAACTGTAACCAAGAAAGGAAATGGAGGGAAATAGTAGCCTTTCTTGCCAGTCTGTAATAAGAGCGCAGGTCTACATTTATTTTCCTACTCCAAAGAAAGAACTCTTCCAAATCATTAGCAACAGATGTTTTACTAATCTGTTCTTAAAAAAAACTACCCAAAAACCCTATATCTATATCCTTGTCTATATATAGTCCATGACAATAAGGTTTCCAAATTTGAGATGTTTCTGTGTTGAATATTGCTACAATTAGAAAACTCTTCGCCCAAAATGTAACCAGGATAGGTTTTTTTTTCCACAATTATCGTATCCTGAGCGTACCAAGAACTGCTTGTTCCCTTCCTCTCTGCAGCAACACATTTGAAATTGAATCGTATCTTTTCTTGAATCTTTTATTCCACAGACCCTAAAAAATGCCAGTTTTCAGCCTTGATTATTTCAGTCTGTTTCCTAGATCTACAGCTTTTCTTGCTGCTGTTTAGACTCTTCAAAAATTGTAAACACCTGAATAATCTCCAAAACTGTACACAAGTCCTATGAAGGGATTATTTATTTCCATATTAATATAGAAAGTTAATTTAAACATTATCCTTGGGCAATAGATCTCATAGAATAAAGACAATTTTTGCCAAAGGAAAGGGAAGTTGAAGGGTTTGAATGTTCAAGCATTGGAACAGGCTGCCCAGGGAAGCGTCATCATGCCTGGAGGTGCTTAAAAGGCGTGTAGACGTGGCACTTAAGAGACATGGTGTAGTGGTCGACTTAGTAGTGCTAGGTTAACGGTTGGACTCAATGATCTTAAGGGTCTTTTCCAAAATAAGTGATTCTGTGATTGTAAGTTTAATCTTAATACAACTGACTGCAAAAAATAGCTTATATTGAATAGCTGAACGCACTGAACTGCCGTTTCAGTGAGACCTGAGGGTATTCTGCACTTCACGAAAATAAAGGAAATACTATTGTCTAGCCCTGAGACAATCTAATCTTCCAAAAGATCAGTCAAATAAGAAATCATGATATATTCCAGAAAAACGAGGGGGAAGAAAAGTGTCCTCATTTAAAGTAGCTACGTAAAAACAAGATGTCTGAAGAAAAAGGAGTTCTGGTAGTTTTCTGATTCTGGACTAAATATATTTATTTACCAGTGGCAAATCTTAACAAAGACTAACATTCCTATATAGCTTATTAAAACAAAACAAATACCCACTGCCCAAAAAATACTCAGCAACTAAAAAAGAAGGCACACAAACTCAAAACATATCTGTAGTCTGAGAACTTGTAGCCTTGTGCAATAATAGACTGTAATGTCAATTCAGAGTATCTAACAACTCATGCAGTAGTGCGTCACTTAAAAATGTTTAAGTCTTAATATGGTATAAATAGGAAAGATAGAATTTAACAGTGTGGTGGAGTGGGAATGAGGGAAATATCATTATTTTCTGCATAAAACCATCCTCTTGATTCTTTATCTCAGAGAGAATTAAAAAAAGGTAACTGTATCTGACGTAATCAAATTAAACTTGCAGAATTTCTTGACTTGATTTTTAAGGCACTTCCATTCGTTTCAGCAAAGGCAACTTACATGAACCTTTTGTCATCATTTAGTCTTTGTTTTTTCCCAATGTCTAAAGCATAGCATCACCTCTTACGAGCAGCAGAATATCTGCACTATAGGCATACAAAATATATATTGTCTATACATTATATACACTGAAGAGAGTGCACTAAATACATATACAAGTTGCATACGTGCCACACAAAGGTTTGTGAACAAACCACTTCCTTTTAGCAGCCTTCTCTTATCAAAACAGAGTAAAATATTGACCACAGATGCTGTTACTGAAAAAAAAAAAAAAACCAACTCAAATTCAGAGATTATTAAAGAAAGGATTTTCGAGCCAATGTTAGAATGGTTATGCTCTAACTACTGCACGCATTAACGTGCGGATGCTACACACAAAGCAATACTATGGATGCTGCTCTGGAGAGATGCGAGAATGGCCCAGTAATCAAAATCCTGTAAAGATGTCAGTTTTACTGGACTTAATGAGTTTCCCTCACCAGACCCCTCATCATCGTCAGTCGCGGACTCCTGCATCTCCTCTGTGAAAGCCTGAGATTGGCGGGGGTTATTCTTGTTGTCTGAAACAGTCACTTGTGCTTGTGACCTCTCACCTGAGGTCTCTGTGTGCTGAACTGGCGTCGAGGTAGTTAGGCCCTTGTAAGAAATGTCACCTGTCTCATCTTCCTCATAGTCATTAAGGCAGTACACTTCATCCAGGTCCAGGTCCAGTGTCCTGAAGCCCTTAGTGACAACCCCAGGCCTCGGGTCCAGGATCCCACCCAGGTGAGGCTGAGCCAACTGCTGCCAATGGTGCAAAGTGGCAGAACCTTGAAAGGGAACACAAAGACAACCAAAATAAATCAGTAATTAATCCAGGATCTAAAAAGGCAGAAAATCCCACTTCGTTTATCCAGAAGACAAAGGTTTGGGAGCTCCAAACCTTTAATGTTTCTGGGTTTAATATTTCTAGGCTTTAGTATTTTTTGGAAGACAAGCTACAAGGCAAAACTGCTTCACCTACTCTTCATCACATCCAGATCAATATGAAATAAAACTGGTCACATAAGCACTTACGTAGTGCTTATGTGGTGGTAAGACACGGCATACTTGTGCACGGACACAGCCCCTCCCATTTATATTCTTATCCCCCTAAATTCACAGCATTAAGTAGAAGGAATTAACATTTAACAGTTTGTCTGAGCACCATCACAGAGAGCTCAAAGAGAAACATATAGCACATACTCCTGCATTAAGCTCACAGTAAGAAAAGCGCTAGAAACCTGCTAGAATTTACTACCGTTGGCTAACAGGAGGACAGCAGTCCCACAGGTTATCCAGCAATTTCAGCTTTCTACCATACGTTAGAAAGCCGCATCAACTGCAGGCACGGGTAAGTAGATAATACCTCTGACCTATACATCGAGTCTAAATACTCGTATGGCTCCTACCTGAGCCTCTATGCTACAGGAAGTCAACTGCTACGTAACTAAATGCTACTGTACCTGTAGCTTCGTCCTTGGCAGAAAAATGTTTTGAGTAAGGGAAGTGGTGCATTTCACAGGGAGAAGCATTCAATACTCAGCGTTCAATAGGACACAATGAGTCAGAAAAAGCAACGTATCAGATTAAATTGGTACGCACACTGAGATGGGCCCACTGAAATCAGGGAAGGATTTATCTGATTGCTCAGGTAGTGATTAAACCCTGCTCACAAGGGTGTAAGGTTTCCTACGTGTCCACCAATCATTACTGTGCTGTAACGTGTGACTTAAAACTATTCATTCCAAGTCCTATGCCACAAACGAAACATCTTTATTTTCATCTCTGCCAGAGATGTTGTCCTGTTCCTGTCCCCCCTCCTCAAAGCAGAATACTGACCCAGTCTACAAGCTGGCACACAAACGTCTCACCACTATTCAAGACCACAAAATGTTCAATATGTTGCATGGTATATGTAAAAACCTAACCCACCGTAATAACTAGGGGAGGGGTGGCTCTTATACAGATTATTTTGCATCTGAGAAAAACCCTATGGAATGAGAAACCCTGTCATTTCACAATAAGAATATTGCATTACAGGAAGCTTATTGTAAATACAAAGTGAACAGGGGAAATTTCCTTCTGCAGAAGGACAGGGATCAGTGAGTAGCATTTTAATTAAGTCTCTCTCAGTTTTCAAAACATGTAATTTTTAGCTCAGAATAACTGGATCTGCTGGATTACTTTGCTTAACAGTGCTATTTTAGGTGGGGTTTTTTAAACTAATTTTTGAGTGACTGAAGAGGATTTAGACTGATTAGTACCCTTGAGGCTCAAGGAGTAGAAATTATTACAACCCCAAAATAAATAAATAATGAAGAAAACATCCCTATAACTTGTATTTATTCCTGAATTGTCAGAAAGGTGAAGCATTTTTGCTTCTACATAAAAGTAATATTCCAGAACATGAAGAAGTGCCAGATATTGTCAAGTCTTAAGCAAAGAGTAGAGCTTCGCCATATGACACCCTCAAAAGTTACAGAAAAGCAGCAGAAATCAAAATTTCTTTCTCCACGGTATGCAAGTATAACATCTGGTTGCTAATGAAATTGTATACGCAAGCTTCTGAAAATGTAACCTTTTTCACCTTGAAGCGCACCAAGATTTATACTCAGAAAAACTCTGCAGAGTACAAGCATTAAATTGGTAACATTTTGTATCTTTCCTATGGAAATACATTCACTAGGATATCTGCATTTTGAGCTTTAACATTTCTATTGAGACTACATGTTATTAGCTTCTTTTGGAAACTGGAAATCAAAGTGGCCTAAGCTTCATCACAAAAAGGAAGATACCTTGAGTTTCCCCCCACCTCTGTTACTTTAATCTTGATCTCATAAAACATGTGAAAGGGAGCTTTAACTTCTCCATACAGAAAATTAACGCTAATGCAGAAAGCAATGCAACAGTTGTGAACTGCCTTATGATTTAAAAAAAAAAAATAAGGCATCAAACAGAAGGGAGGAATACAACACCTTGGCCTATATTCAGTCCCAGTCTCCTACTACAGTCTTGTAAATTATGCTATCAGAAAAAGCTGGCACAAGGGAATTAGTGGGCAACGATAGGACTGCCAGGCTGAAGTGAGGATAAATTTAAAAGCAAAATAAAGTATATGAATAGAATTTGTTTTCTATTCCTGATACTACATCATCGCACGTATAGTACGGGAGTCAGCGAAAGCTTTGAAATTAATGTTGTGTTGCTGCTCAATTGCATTAAAGCCAGCGAAGACGTAATCAGTCCAAGGTTCTAGTTTTTCTACAGGGAGTGCTATTTCCTGCTTACAGCAAAACAAGCTGCAGATAGACAGTTTAAAAACAAAACCCACAACAAAACAAGAAAACCACCAGACTAAGTAAAGCAAGTTAAATCAAGCAATCATTCTATTTGACTAAAAGAAAGCAGGTTTTGTTTCTTTTTTTTTTTTTTAAAGGCGCAAAAAGAAGATTCATTTCTTAATGCTTCTGTCACCCTATTTATTTTACTGTGGGATTTAAAAGACTGCTTTAAAGGAATAGAAGCCACTAACCAGAAATGTATTACAGAACTGATTTGTTTCTTTCCCTATTTTATGGCATGAGCACCCTTAGGAAAACAGCAATATAAACCAAAGGCACAGCTACTGATAACAGTCTGCAGGTACAGCAGACCGCTTTGCCCCAGTAGCTTGAAGTATCCATGAAGCTGGGGGGGGAAAAAAAAAAGTTAAATCTCATGAAAAATACTTGAGAAAGAAACTAAACTGAAGTGAGGAACATAATCATAAACACGTATTTAAGAACACACTAACTCATGAATCAAACAGACATAAACATACTACAAATGAGATGTAAAACCAAACTTGAGAAGTACTTTAAAAGGTGCAATAATTTTAAAGGAAAAAAATGAGCAGCGAGAACAACGAACAAAACCAGAAAAAAAACCCAGACAGATAGAAAGATGATAAAGACTTTTAAGAGTTTATTGGAAGAAAAAAAGCAGATATTAATGGGATGGTGACAGAAATCTATTACAGTGGTAGCAACCAGTAACTGAAACAAAGCTGGATCGTCCCTTCCCTCATGTGGTACAAAAAGTCTGACAACCATTTAAAAGCAGTCACGAAAACAAACTACTAAAATCTGCTAAACAGTATGGAGTTGTGTGCTACGGCTATAGTTTCATTTGAATGACAGATACAGCACATCACTTTCTTCAGGACACAAGAAGGGTTATTTTTGCTTCTGAGTATGTGTCATGCTAAATGCTCCTTACAGATTAAATAAATTTGTTCTAAAAAGATGAAAAAGGGAAATTTTGCAATTAAACCACACATAAACAATGTAATACCAGAGTTCTGTTAAAGGAAAAGGGAGAGAAACGAAAGCCACATTATGTAACTAGAGTATCTGTGAAGTACTATAGGAAAATAGCTTCATTTGTTTAAAAACTGAAGGAATTTACTCAACTTTAACTTTCAGCAACAACCTGAAAGGACTGAAGAAAGCCAGGCAGACTATACTATATGTGCTCTGTCAGCTTTGTTAGACAGACAACAGAAATGTACTTAACCAAAGCCATAGACAATCGTGTGGCCACTCAAACAGTCAATTAAAGTCTAGAGGTCATACTTAATCACAAAAATAGTCCTATTAGGCCAACTGGACTATTTGAAGTAGGTAAAGGTCTTTCCAGACACTGATTTGCAGAACTGATATTTGATTAACTAATACTCTTGCTCAGATTTCACATACTCAATCACCTGCCTTTTCTAAGTATGAAACGGCAACATCGGGATTTTGGTCAGATGTAACGCTGCACTGCTGATGCATGTGTGGCCTGTAACATTTACTTTACTGCCGTGGCTGGAATTGTTTCCTAACACTTTTAAGGCTTGAGAGAAAATGTAGCAGTTAGAAGATTTCAAACCAACAGCGTGGATTACTGTCTCTAAAGTAGAAAGAGTATTTATTGCAAAGATTTCCCGCTTTCTGTTGATGGATAAGGGACCACAAATAGTCACTAAGAAGAACAGATAAAGGCCGAGGCCCTTTGTTATCACCTTCTAGTGGTTTCACAATCTGAAGCTTTTCTGGCAGGTAGGAACGACTGCTGATCGACATTCCTGAATATCCAGTGAATTCTGAAAACCTGGAGTGAGTTCCCAGTGACATGATGCTCTCTGTGGGGGTAACAGAACCACTATGGAGTTCGCCTTTTTCTGCCAGTTCCCGCAACTTCCTTTCCTGCTCTTCTTCGAAAAACTTCCGCTCCGAGAGGTAATTCTCCCGCCTGAGGGACAGCCTACGAAGGGCAGTCTCCAGGTCACTGGAGCCTGGAGTCCCTGGAGTTCCAGGCTTCTTCATTCTGTCTTCATTTCTAAAACATAACAGGGGACACACACAAACATAAAAAAAGAGGAGACGGAGAAGAAAAAAAATCTTAGAAGTGTTTAAAACTTCCACATGACAGTTTTAAGACATTCATCAATACCTTTAAATTACTACGTCTGGGAACAACTTGCTACTTGTCTGGAGAGTTCAAAGGTAAACACCAATATTTTCTTTCTCTTCCATTCTAAAACCATTTTGAATCCTAGTTCCTGCCTGGAAACTCTTGGTTGGAAAAGCTGTGCTTTACTTAAGAGCTTACTCCTACACAGAAATGAGATATGCCTACTTATTGTGGGTCTCTTACGGTTATACAAACTCAAGTAAGCAGGCCACATCTTACAGGGCCAAAGCTGCAAGAATATGATAATGAGCCACAAGAGTATATTTGCTGACAAGTATTCATTGTTTTGAGATATTAAGTCGGTTTTAATGGAAAGTATACACAGC
This sequence comes from Steatornis caripensis, assembly GCA_013398225.1. Classification (NCBI taxonomy): domain Eukaryota; kingdom Metazoa; phylum Chordata; class Aves; order Caprimulgiformes; family Steatornithidae; genus Steatornis; species Steatornis caripensis. The sequence continues at coordinate 25,161 of VZSC01006649.1, forward strand.
TTAGGGTAGAGCTGAACAGGTGGAATAGACAAGTAGCCTGAAGAGCAAAGTTCTGATTGGTTTCATTCACAAGTTTTCATATTAGGTAACCTACACACACACTTTATTGATTTATTTTTAGGATCAAAAGAGTTAGCTGTAGCTGCAACTTAGAACTCCCTGGCATTAATGTAAAATGGTGAAAATATATTTAGTTTTAAGAGTTGACCCACAGTTGCAAAGCCAAAGGATGGTTTTACATCATGTGGTGCTGCTGCACGTCCGAACAGGTGTAAGTTCTAGACACTGATACACAGCACTTTGGAAAACCTGTCTTTTTTAAATAAACTTGAGTGCTCAAGAACTACAAAAGTTACTTTTTTTTGTGCTTAAAGATGTACGTCACTGCATTAACTGCACAATGTAAGATAAAAAGAGGTAAATAGAAACACTTTGCCATTATGTCAGAAACAAAGCAGAAGCAAAGCCCAGTGCTACAGTACTGACCCATTGTCAGAGGATTCTGTCTCTAGGATGATGCTATTGGTCTTGTTGTCTATCACAATGTTAGAGATGTCTCCCCCATAGAAACTGGAACGTGGAGTGCTGACACAGCTAGAAATGACTGAGTTCATAGCCGAGGACTGGTTAGAGCCTGGGATATTCATTGGTGACGGAGTCATGGATCTCTGCTTGACAACTTGGTTAACATTTCTCACCGTCTCGAAGACCCGCTTCTGATGACTGGTAAGGTATACACATAATTAATAATCACACAGTGCCTTCTTACCTTCAGAAACAGGTTAACAGCTTGTTAATGACCCCATCCTATTCACAGCTCCACCAACCACCTTGTCTTTATAGTTTCTGTAAAGTAGTATGCATAGAGTCCCATACTCGCTACAGTCTAGCAGTTACATTCAGTCCAACATAATACTTCCATCATCCTAGAATATTTTAGAACATTTGAGAATTATGTGCATGGATTGTCTCAAATATTAATAAAAATTAGGTGAAAGAGCATTTCAGTACATCAGCTAAAAATGCCATAAAGCCATTGTGTGGAAATGAGTTTCTAAAAAACAAAATTGATCTCCATTCAATTCTTAACTATGAACTGGCTAATCAATTTTAAAAAGAATCTGAATTTACTCTACTGAGTATCACTATGCAAGCAAGTCTTGTCTCTTTTCTTTTTAAAACCAACTTCCAACCCCCCTTGAATAGCATTTAAAAAAAAAAAAAGAAAGAAAAAAATCAGAAATATAATGGACCAAGAACTTAGAGAGAGGCTGCAGAAGCTGGAAATCTAATTTTTGACCTACTTCTACAGTTCATTCTTTATCACCATTGTACTGATACCACAACAGACATTGTTCACCTGCGTCAAGATTAAGATCAGATGACACTTCAGCAGAAATTTCTTGACAAAATAAACTTGCCCTACATCATGCTAAAGAACTGTCACTGCTGCTTTCTTTTACAGTTCAATGATGGCTAAACACAAGCACAACTCATCCCTTCCAGCTTAAAGGTAACGCTGCCAGGGTACAATGACGACAGCATGCCTTATGTTATTTAATGTCATTCAAATTTCTTTCCTTCTGTCTGCAAGTGCTCAACAGCTGCAGTCGTTGTGTGTAGGCTCCAAGTCTGTAGTTGTATATCATTAAGAGGTTGAATCTAAGAGCATCTATCAATAAATGGTCCCACTGAGCCTACAGTTACTACTGCTGAGTAAATAAATAAAACCAAGACAAGCCATGAAACAAACAACAAAAAAAAGCATCCTCCTTTGGTACATGCATAGCAATATGAAAGATATTCTAAAGAAGTTAAACTATCTTCAAGTTAGATTACTGTGGAAGGACAAAAGGATCCTATGGGGTATAAGCATCCTCACATCTTTCTGATCTTACGTTGTTCTAGTCAACATTTCATTCTGTCAAAGCCGCATTTACAATTCTTGAGCTTAAAGAAGGTTCAAGTATGGGTCAAGCTTTTTCTAAATATACTTATAAGGTTTCTGGAAAGTGCCCTTGTACCTTCTCTGACTGTCCTTTCTTTGTAAACTCTGTTTTGCTAACAGATCCTCTAAATAGGATTAACTTGTTTCAAATTAACCAGTCCATGCTTTGTACAAACAGGTGAGATAAACCTATCAGAGTACACGTGGAGGTGGTGTCAGTAAGGTGTTTCCTGCCAAGCTGTATGTACCTATAGCTTTTGGACTGTCACAAGCACTTAATTTGTTTCAAGCCACTCTCTTGTTTAATTCAAGAGAACTTTAGCACAGGTGTAAAGGGCATCACACTGTAAGTACCCAGTCACTCTGAATCCCTTTCTGCACTGATATTCTCCCTGTAGAAACTGGATTAGATCAATAATTACCTTGTAACTTCCATTATAACACCTGAAAAGAGAACCCGAGGAATTGAACTCATTGCCTAATCATTAACTGAAGAAACCTAGCATGGTAACACACAAGAAAGCAAACCTTTTGTCATTCCAAGCACTCAAGAACGAGAACAAAAAGTACATAAGACAAAGTAAAACTTATATATAGGCATTTTCTTGTGGTCATTTTAGCAGAAAATATAACCGCTCCAATAATGAGACAATTTATTTTCCTTTCTCTCTATCATTCACGCTCTGCCAGAAATATTTCTGTCTAAATCCGTAGCTCAACTATTTCCTGCCTTTTCCTTTCTCATCAAATAATAATTAACTTTAGATATAATCAATCAATTAGAAACCAATTCTTTTCAATCGTACGCCAAGTCAGGAGAGTCAGGTTCATCTAAATGCAGTTCTTTCCTCATTGACCCTTCTATCTCTGCTGCCAAAGAATCCTGTTAAAAATAAGCACAGAAGAAAAACAAATATCATAGCATTAATAGGTTGTCATTGCAGAAAATAATTACTTATATAAAAGAATCAGTAACTAATAAGGTGTTATTTCAGAAAAAAAAGAAAGGTTTAAAAACGAAAATCGACTGGAAAGCTGGAAGACTAAATCACTGACAAATTATGGCTTAGCTTCATACCGCTACAGTACTTACCTGAAGACATACAACATCTGTCAAAGATCCTAAAACAGCATCACAGGCAACAACAGAATTCAGGTGCTCCAACTTCCCAGACTAAATTCCCTATTCAGTAACATGCACCTTTCATGTTTAAAGTTTTGCTTAATTTGTTTTCATTTAAAATAAGCAGAAAACACTCTTCTCTTTCACATTACCTACCCACCCACAAAAAAGATGTGGTTCTTGGCATAAGGCATTATATACTTTCCTCATAGGGTTAAAGGTGACAAGCTATCAATTTTCCACTGCTGGTCACTAAGTTTTACTGCCTAAACATAGTTAAGTGCAGGGTCTAAGTGTTAAACGTTCACAAATCTAAAAGATCTTTGGTCTCATGATTCAACATTTGAAAATTCTGAACAAACTTTATACAAAGCATATAAACCTATCTCAGCAGAAGCATAATTTTTGCAGCTTTCAGATGTATTTGTGCAAGTACAACTTGTAGTATTAAATGTCTGCACTTGGAATTGGCCTGTTTTCAGTCTCACAAGGGAACACAAAAAGGCAAGCCAAGTCTTCATCGACAATTTACTTCTTGCAAGCACAAATATAATCTTTGTTGTTCCTCAGCAGTTAAGATGAGACATGGCTAAAGACAAGGAAGGCCAGATTCTGCTGCTTGATTACATTAATGTAACTCAAAAGAAGCTTCACCGGTAGGTATCATTGCCGTCAGAAGTAATGGAATTATTCCAGAGATATACAGGCAAGCAGAGCCAGGCACTGAACTTGCCTAGACATTCTTACCCACTCTTTTTTTCTCATTTGGTTGACGGTACTGCGTATTCCCCATGCTTTATATGTACAACATCATAATCAAATGAAACCAGGTAAACAAAGTCGATAACACCAGTGACACTGCCATAATTGATGTTACCATAATACATATCAGCAACAAATATTCTTTAATAAACCACTGAATTTTCAGTGACCCTATACAAGAATATATGTGTAACCTATTCAAGTACTGAAGAACTAGAATGTCTATCATAAGTGACTAAAAGAATGCCATGTCTAGAAACCATTAGTTATGCCATCAGGAAGTTACATCTCCAAGGATATTGAAGAAAACCAGGAAGCTCTTACTGAAAGTCAGCCACCACAGTAGAGGAGATGCATAACAAAGATGTATAGAACTGTGTAAGAACCTACTAACGCTACCCATGACTCACAGCATAAGCACAGCTGCAGATTGTATATGATATTGCAGCAAAACCAAGCAACTGCACAGCATCACTGTTTCAGAACTAGGTATGCAAAAGTGATCACTCAGGTATCCTTCAACACTATACGAACACACGTTTCGCCCATGTTCATGTCTGGCCTAGCATCCCATCCTTGAAGCTGTAAGTCAGATGCAAACATTCACATTTTCTTTTATTGGTTGTTTTCTGATGTGTGCAGGTTTTTTTTTTTCTTAAATCTGCTTACCATAGGGAAGAGACCAAGGGAGTGGTACCGACGCGATATGGCATTTGGCATAGTCTTGTTCCTAAGGTTTTTCAGCTCTTCTTGAGCCTCATGAAGCATTTCCATGCACTCTGCATACTTGTCTTCCAGCTCTCGCAACTGTAACATACAGAAAACCGTCCAAGACCTCATGGGATGCACTATCATCACAAAAAGCCTGCAAATTCTTTTCATGTTGTAAAGGATAATGGTGTAGAGAATAATACCCCACTTTAAAGGAAAAAAACGTCCAAAGAGTGAATATCATTGAAAATTATAAATACCATGGATTAGTAACAGAAGGGCCAATGGAGAGGAACTTGCTCAATTTCCTATCCTATGTATCTACGTTAAGCCACTGTCAAGGAAAAGATACAGAGCTAAAAGTATCTTTAGTCTGATCAGGTACCATGCCTAATTACTGCCATGACAACCACAGTGGCAAACAGCACAGGAAAAAGACAAGACATTTTACAGTGTTCCAAAGGACTTTGGAATTTTAAAACCAAGACTTACATACATACATGTATATATATAATCTCCAACAGCCTAAGACCATGCCTTATTTTTAGCTTGACTTTCTCAAGAAACACATCTTATGTAATCACTCTGTCTGCAGATGCCTGTGTACCCTCATAGTTTTTGAGTTCATCAGCCATTTCAAACTTGGTAGTTTGGCAAAGGGGTAGAAGTCCGAAATTGCGCATTCCTACAAGTTTCATAAAAATAAACTACTTGGCTTAGAAACAGAGATCCTGTTAATGTCTTTCCCAACAAAGGGATGGCAAAGCATAAGCTCAGTTTTTGTGGAGCACCGCAGACACGAAAGGCTCATCAGCAGGAAAAGTTTCTGTGGGCATTTCCACCGTCAACAGCAAGTATTCCAAATGCAAGAAACATCATAAGGAGATCAAGCTTTATTCATTCTATTCGCCCATTTTGCTCATGTGAACACAGCACCTGGAAGACAGCCAGCAATCCTGGATGGTCTTTCGTTTCTTTGCTGAACAAATACAGTATGAATGAGCTCTTCCATGTTATCTCACTATTCAAAATAGGCTTGAACTACCAGCCTAGACAAGCCAACCTCTAAAGGGGTTCCTACATAGCCCATAAGCTTCAGTTTTTCAAAACGTGTGCCAGTTGAAGAAAAGAACAGTAAGGAAAAGGTTTTGAACTCTACTAGGAGCACAAACATTCCTTCATTCCATAGGCAAAATTGTTTAATACTTCTGATCCAGCTTAGACTAAAACTCCCATTGTAAAGTGAACAGCCATTGCCCTACTATTAAATTATTGTAACACTAAGTAATGTACTCACCTCTGCTGTGAGCTGTCTCTGGGCATCTTTAGCTGCTCCCAAATGCTGGACAAGTTCCTCATTTTCAACTGCACACTAAAATATTTCAAAAAGCGTTAGAAAAAATCTTATGTTTTGTCCTCTATTTGTATCCTATACTACAGGTAGGTAGGAAAATTCTAACTTTTCTCAAGACCCTCTCTGCAGCAATATTAGTCCACGCATGTTAGCTTAAAAACATTTAAACAACACTAAAATGTTAACACAAGAACACCCAGCATCAGTCTGTGCCCTGCTAAATGAACCTCCAAGACCCCAAAACTAATGAGCACATGCCCACTGACATACTTCTACTGACATCATCTTACCAAAGTCATTTAGTGCAGAATTTCACACCTAATATATAAAATAAATTTAATTATTGTATTTGATATATTATATATGCATCTTTTAATAAATTGATGCTTTCTAGTCAAGTATGCTAAATATTAAAGATCAAAATAGGTCACCCAGATAAGGAAGGTGGAAAATTTCCTTTAAGCTCTAGTATACAGAGGATTGTAACTTGTATTCCAGCTACAGTAGTAACAAATCACAACAGTAGTCTTCCTTACAGCTTTTGCCTTTTTCTGCAGATCGACTATCTGAGAGAGAAGATGAGTGATTTCTTCCTGCTGCCGGGCAGCATCCTCGGTTTTCTTTGCTAACTCTTCGGAGATATTGGCAATCTGGATGTTTGCATCTCCTTTAAGATAAGAGATTACAATTATCATTACAAACCCGAAAGCATACAAGTAAGCAGAAAAATGTTCTTTCAGAATGTCACTTGATTCAGCAGAAACCTTCCCCAATACACAGCAAAGTGTTTTTGAAAAACAGCAGTAGGACACAAAACCAGACACACAGTGCTCATGCGACCAAGGAGACTGTACTTTCCCTTGACAATAACATTTTCTATGCAAAATTATTTTGCAACTGAGATATATAAGCATGTAGCTTACAACCAGAATTTTCTGCTGCGAAATTTCAGCCAGAAATGTTCTTCTCACAACCACTTATATAAGGAAAATAAGTACCACAGAAAAAACACCACTGACTGATCTGACTCATTTTTTTTACTGAACAATCTCAAATGAGAAGGGAAAAGAAACAAGGACATACTTAGCTCTTTTACACAGTCATTGACAAGTTGTTGTTCTTTCTCTTCGTAAGTAATTGTTTCAGTCTTGAGCTGACAGGCCTATTCAAGAAATTCACATCAAATATGCTGTATTAGTATGTTTGTTCTTTGCTAGTCTGTTGCTGCATTTCCATCTGCTTCAGAAAGACAAGCTTTTCTAATCATTCCTCCACGAGGACAGCGAGAAAGTACGGGTTTTGGCTGCCCTCCCTCATGTTCTTGAAAAAGGGGACAGGTGAACATCCAGCAAAGACATTACTGCACGGAGAAACTTGCATTATCGCCACATCCCCACTAGATGTCACCTGCGTATTTTGTACTTAAAAAAACCCCTGAACATACAGAATACTAGTATGCAGAGCTTGATCTGGTCACCTGAAAAAAGCTAGGTATCAGCACAAACTAATTAAATGCTTGGTTTAAACAACTGAATGAAACATTCTAGTATTTAAAAACCATTCAGATCGTATTTTAAAAGTTCTGGCACTGTAACTGTATATCTCACATAAAATCTTACTGCTACCTCCTTCCCTCCTTTGTCTTTTCTGCTCCGATTCTAGAAGCANGAATTAAACATTCTAGTATTTAAAAACCATTCAGATCGTATTTTAAAAGTTCTGGCACTGTAACTGTATATCTCACATAAAATCTTACTGCTACCTCCTTCCCTCCTTTGTCTTTTCTGCTCCGATTCTAGAAGCACCGAGAGGAGCATGCCTACACTCAGCAGGTTCTGTCTGGCACCACCTCGGTGGGTCTGTAATCTATTCCCAGTGCTGGGGGCATGCACAGACACCCACAGACTGCATCTGTAGAGATGCGTAGCACAGAGGTTTCAGATTTGGCTCCATCCTGTGCCTCGCTGGAAAAGACTGCATCTCCCTGGAAGGAAAGTCAGTGGTATGTGGGGTTCTCCTATCACCTCCTGACACAGTGGCCCTCTCAGTTCTAACCCTACCTTCGTTACTCTCAAACCATCTATTACTCAGCTTTCTTGCACGACTTCTCAATGAAGCGCACAGCGCTCTCCATTACACGATGTCTTGTCCAAAGATGCGACACAACCTGTTTGCCATGGACCCTGCATTTTCAGTAGAAAATGGTATTGATACTCTGTTTTCATACATTCCTTCTTAGCTCAGAAGTGTTTCTTCTGCTGTACTCTCCAAACGTTTGCAAAATGGTAATGTGCTCCCAAAGTTTAAAAGTTGCATTGAAAATTAATATAAAATTATTCATAGGATATCCAATTATGAAGTGTTATCTCAGACAGGGAACAGTAAATAAACTTTTTACAATTGTGTTGTCTGCGAAACAAATGGAATATTGTCAGAAATAAAAGGCAAGAAAAACACAGTCAACTTAAAATATTAACAGCCTGACTTGAAACACAAATTCAGGCTAGCGATTTTTATTTTGACGCTGAATTTGTACCAGAGAGACCATGCCAGCCTACAAGCTTCAAATCTGCAGTTAAAGTCACCCATATCTACCAGGTCAGCCCTTTAGCACCTGTTTCAAAGCGTAGTTCTGGACTCCAAAACCTGCCCGTGCTCCTGCACATTCTTTTGGTAAGGAAACTGCTTTGCCTGTAGCTTCATGAAGCTTCCACATTTCAGCCTTTCCTTCATTTAGGAGGATAAAGGATGGTGATTAAACAACTACAAAGGGATGTGTTGCATATACTCTTAATGAGACTCTTGCAAGTTTTAATAAACACTTCTTAATACCTGTGTTCTGGCATTTAAATGAACAACTGTATTAAGCAGAATACAAAGGGAGCAATTTCACCTCAGATCTAAGCACAACATTCTCCTCTTCAAGGTCCTTGAGTTTCTTTTGAAGAGAATCCAAATGGAAGTAGTTCTGGACAGAGGAGGAAGATTCATTCCTCTTCAGCCTTGTAACAAAAACAACAATTTTAACTAATTTTTACCTGTATTATGGCCAATCTCACAGGAGAACAGACTGAATAGAGGTCTCAAAACCAGTCAGAGCCACATGAAATGCAGCTTTGTTCACGGCAGTGTAGCTGGGCAGCAACGTATTTGCAGTGATTTTTATAAGAGAACTTTTTATTTATTATTCCCCACACTTCCTATGAAAAAGTTATTCAGCCAAGGCTATGTGAAAGGAAATCACCTTACCACAGGGAGCAACCCAATAGCTTTCTGATTACTATTGCACATGCTTCACTACAATGCAGCAATAACTGTGCAGGCAAGGGCAGACAGCCCCTCAGAGCCTGCAGTGCTGTTCAGCCAGCTAATGGCCTGGAACTCATGCTGCAAGCCATGCTTTATTTCCTTCCCCCTACTTAGAATTTTTCAGTCTCCTCAGATCCTTCAAGCGCAAAGGTCACACACGTAGCACGTTACAGCACAGCGTGCAAATGTATGTGGCATAGTGCGGTACTGTTAAGTGTCTGCCTAACCACCACAGTGACCTAGTTTCTGCAAAAGATACAATGCTGCATCAGCGGCCTCCCTGGGTACTTTGCCCTCCTGACTCCCGCTGGCATCAGTATAGGCAGCTGGTCCAACGCAAAACCTTCCAGCCAGTGCCATGCACCAAGTTCAGAGTCCCATTTACAGTTCCATTCAATACAGGGATCATTTTACTATTTTTCAAAGCTATCAAATTGTCCAAACTACCCCTGTTTAGTACCAGATGAAGGTTCAGTGTTGCAGATCGATAACTTACGGGGTGGAACAGATGGACTCCGGCTCACTTTCTTCAGCAGCACTGGTATAGAACTGGAGCAGCTCATCTTTCATGGACAGCTCATGCCGCAACTGAGAAACCTGCACAAAGAAAGAGCTTGCAGATCAGTAGGTTGCTTTTCTAGGCACATTCTTAAGTAAACCCACTATAAATTAGACAGTTATTCATCCTCCAAGCATCATGTTCACACTACGTCAAGAGGCCAAAACTGGAACAGACCAGAATGGGTTCCTTTATTTCTTAGAAAGAAGGAAAAGGGTACCTTTTAAATTAGGCATTAAATGTTTTTTTCAGAAATTCAAAACCACAATTATCTACCTCTATTAAAGAAGCTGAAAGAGAAACATGTCTAAGATGAGCAATCCTGATTCACTACTTTATTAGTCTAGATTCACATGCACAGAAATAGATACATTGCAATGATACTGCAAGAAATTAATGTGGCATAATCAAGACAAACATCACTTTCTTATCCATTTTATGTGATTACTGTCACCACCTAGCTTGGACACAGACTTTGCAAACCTCAGATACAGACATTTCTTCCTCTCCATGAAACTTTAGACAAAATTACTAAAGTGCTTGCATAGCAAGGTTACATTTCGGACTCAGCTGCCAGTTGAGCTGCAGAACATCACAACACAGTGACAGGCTGCCATTCCGAGGTTGCTGCAATGGTAGAGGCTGCAGTCAGTTTCTGGGTGTAGTTTGGGCTTCTGGTTACTACTCCAAAACATGAGTCCAGTAAAACAGTATGCAGGAGTCCCATACTTAGTACATATGTGTATGAAAAAGGAACAAAACATCAAAATTGGGTGGTTAAGATACCCTGTAATAGTGAGCTCCACAAACTTAACCTTGATTAATTCATATTGTGATTCTCCAAAAAAAGGGTTAAAATTTGCTCAATTACACAATAGTACTTAACACCACTTCACAGCTGCAATTTAAGATGTCAGTGGCAAGAGATTAATTTTTGTTTTCCTTTCATAGCTATAAATACCATAACTGATCAGACAGATCTGCTCCCTTCCACTTGCACTGCAAGACTTGGCCCTCAGTTTTCACTTTCCAATGCACAAATTGCAGAGCACATTTGTTTTTATTAGAATTCTGCTCTTTGTACCGTAGGCATATTTATATTTGTAGTTATTACTTTAAAAAAATAGAATATCAATAAAATGGATTTAAGCTTCATTTTCATCAAACAAAAAGCAGACTCAATGCAATAAAGCATTTAAACTGTGCAGAATTTTAAGCAAACAAGGTCATTTACTAAGGCTATTCTGTGTAATCAGAAGCCCTAAGGCACTAAGTCCTTCTGAGACACTGGTTCTAAAATGCAAGGGTGGCGGGAAACTCTAACCAACCACATTTCAGAAAACCACGAAACAAAATCCAAGTATTAATTTTGGGAGGTTCATTTTCCCCATTTCAGGAAGAGCTAAAAAGCTGAGCCAAAAATAACAATTTACTTCCCTCCAGCACATTATGGCTCAGCCTGTTTAAGTAGCAAAGATACAGATACTGCCAGCGGGTGGGCACTAGATCATCTCCAGCTTTTCCCACACTTTTTTCTCTATGAATTAGAGAGACCGAGGATACTATTTTTACTGCCATTTCCAAGCATTCTGATTCTCCAAAGGAGGGTGAGGAGTCAGAAAGGGTGATCTTTTATGGCAACAGGGCTAAAAGCACAGGCACAAACCGAAACATGGAAGGCTCCCCCTGAACATCAGGAACAACTTTTTTTATTGTGAGGGTGACCGAGCACTGGCACAGGTTGCCCAGGGAGGCTGCGGAGTCTCCACCTTTTGAGAAGTCTGGACATGGTCCTGGGCAACTGGCTGTAGGTGGCCCTGCTTGAGCAGGGAGGCTTGGACAAGACGACCTCCAGAGGTCACTGCCAACTTCAACCATGCTGTGAAATGTGGAAAAATAACTCCCTGCAGTAACTTCCAGCCACACTTCCCTTTGACATAGTATTTTGATGTGTGTTGACCTCGGCCAGCAGCTAAGCCCCTCTGAGCTGAGCACACACTCTGCCCCCATGGCCTCCAATGGATGGAGGCAAGAATCAGAAGCACAACAGACAGGAAAACTCACGAGTTGGGGTAAAGACAGTTTAAGAAGTAGAGTTGTTTGTGCAGGCAAAGCAAAATAAGGAATTAATTCATTATTTTCTATTGGCAGGCAGATGTTCAGCCACTTCATGAAAAGCAAGGACTGAGCACACCTGATGGTTACTTGTGAAGACAAACAGCGTAACCATGAACGTCCCAGATTCTTCCTCCCTTCCCTCAGTTTTTATTGTTGAGCATAAGATAAGGTATAGAATATCTCTTTGGTCAGTTCAGGTCAGCTATCTCAGCTGTGCCGCCTCCCAACATCTTCCACAGATGAGGGGGCAGGGTGAAATAAAAGTGAGCCTTGATGCTGTGCAAGCACTGCTCTGCAATAACCAGAACACCGTTTTAGTCACAAATCCAAAACATAGCACCATATGGGCTGCCGTGAAGAATATTAGCCCCATCCCAGTCAGACCCAGTACACGTTTTTACACTGCAAAACTCAGGATTTGTTTTATGAACATAAATGGATTTCTTCTACATTTTCCCAAGCCACTGCAACATGTACCCTTCAGAGCAAACACTACCACGCTACCCCTGCACCACGTATTGTTACCAAGCAATAGGCACTGAGCCCACAAGGGACAAGGTCCATGAGCTGTCAACCATGCTTGGCTCCCAAGACTTCTTCATCTGTTCAGGATTTTATTTCATTCTATCACTCTGAAAGCTTCACTCAGCTTCAGAACTATGGCATAAAATAGATGCACCTATCTTAGAAATAATTTAAGGATCCTCACACAGAGCACATCAGTTTAAAGGCATGGGACCTAGGCTTGCAGGAACAATCCTTACTGCAACATGAACAACCATTTTAAGAGTCCAGCTGATTGTTTTCCTGACTGACAGCAGCTAAATGCTTAACAGGTTGGAATTACTCATTTAAAACGAAGACACTCAGTTACACTGTATGTAAAGAGCATCCATGCAAGTACCAAGCCAAACAGCATTTCTATCTTTCCAACATTCCCTTTGGCTCTAATAGACCAAAACCAATGTTCCCTTTTTTAAACCACCATTCCAGATTATAACTCAGATTTTCCTTTCCTCTCACTTCACACAGAACAAAATCAAATCTGGAGAAGACTTTAAAACCAGGTATCACCAAAACACAAACTCTAACGTGTGACATGGAACTAGAACAACAGGGCTAGAGGGCTCAGATGCCAGATGTTTGAGGTGGTGTTGTTTGAGGACTGACACTGTTTGAAGTGCTGCCTTTTTAGCTTCAGAAACACGTAACAAAATCTGAAGAGGAAAGAGATGCGTAAACTGGGAAATTTAGAAAGATTAGGAGAAGCTAAAACCTAATGACCGACTCAATTTCAAACGCAGTTCATACTGTGACAGTTTACGTTGCTTTGATACCGAGCTCTAATTTCAAAGGAAACAATATCAAACTGTAGGAAGCACCTCAGCAAAAAGGGAGACATCTTGAGATTGGAGCTGCAGCATTTTTACTGAATGTGGCAATACAACAGCAGGCAGACACACCGTACCTGTGAACTACACTTCTGCTGCTCAAAAGGCGGACGCACATCTCTAACCAAAACAATTTACAATTAAGAAAGTTTTCTCAATGTAACATCTATGATTTCAGTATATAATTCTGGAACAGTAAGCCGAGACTAAAGTGTCTGTGCACGCAGTACAGTGCTTGCTTCAGCGCAGTCACCTCTTGCTCTCTAGTGCACTACAGGAAAAGTCTCAGTTCCATCAGTTTTTATTGAACTTGACCACAGTCCCTTCCTAAACCTAAGCAGCACCTGACAATACAAACCCAAAAGACAAATCCAAGAATCTAATGCATTTTGCACAGATCTATAGTACTTCCACATGTACCTGTCAATGTGGCGTGTTACAAGGACACAGGCAAAACTTGAGCTACATAACAGGATGGTCAGAAGGTTTTTGTAGTGGTAGAGAGATTTTGGTAGGTTAGAGAGACATAAGGCTAAATTATTCATGCCATGACACATACACCAAGAAAACCTTAACATTATACCACACACCTGAAAAAATTGTCTATTTATTACGGAAACCAAAGATCCCCCAGACAAACCATTTTTAGGTAGTTTTTACAGAATTTTAGAAGTACCAATTCCATTCTCCTCTCTTATCCCTTGCCCTTAAAGACACTTGTCTTTTTTACCATTCTACTCAAATATTCAAAACTCAGCATTAATGGAAGATCTGTAGCCTACTAAAAAAAGATTTTCAATATACAAAAGTTCCATGACTTTAAAGCCTGATGAGCTCTGTCTCAAAAGCACCCGTTTCTGAAGGAGTCAAAATGACAAATGAAAGATGGGTGTTGATAGAACATCCCGCCCAACATATCAAGCCATCTGGTAAGAAGCTTGTTTCTGGTGGCCCTTTTCTTAATGCTGCTCCTGAGTCCCACTAAATAAAAATAGACCTGGCAGAGGCAGCCCATCCCTGTCCCCTACCTTCCTCAACCAAATCTTCCAGTCTGGATGTATGGTACAAATGTGCTGCCTTGCCAAGTCAGTACACGCCTGCCTAATAAATGCCACATTGACCAATGCACAAATAAATTCTTCTGCCACATGATGGGACTTGGGCAAGAAAATCCAGCACTCCTCTAGGACGTAAAAGAATTAGTTTTCCTTGCCAAAAAGGGTAGGCCATGACAAAGGATATGATTTCTATGCGTGTGCTCCATCACCATTTATCATACAACTGGGATCCTTCCATCCATGCTTTATTCATCAAGTCATCTTAGATATAATTCAACATCTCACAACCCTGAGCAGTTTCATTAACAGCCTTTTTAAGAGTTTTTAATCCACCATAGTTCATTGTTCTCCTGCTCGCCCTACAACTGTGAGATTTCTTTCCCTCTTGCTCACAGCTACATATGGACACGATTCACAAACCAAGGTTGCTATCCCAGAATAGGAGTACAACATGTGCCATCAGCTCAGTTAATAAGTCAGAGTTTAGTGACACTTGCGGCACAGATAACGAGCTCTTTTAAAACATCCTGTACAGTTCCATCCAAGATACATCCATCCAGAATCTGCCAGTACCTATAGCATTCAACTCCCCATTTAGAGGAATACAGTAAGAAATAGCAACTGTATAAACACTCAAAAAAAAATTCAACTGTATGTGGAATACACAAGGTGTTACTTGAAACAATGTAAGTTTTCAGGTATGTTTTATAGATCACATCAATTTAGAAAACGCATGCATCATCGTATTATTTTCTAAATGTGTTCATCAAATGTCTAAAACATTATTACCGCAGTCAAACTCAGACAAATGTATGTACTGCAGCAGGCTACCGACCTATGCTTCAACAGATTCTATCACACTTCCTTGTAAAGAAATAAAGCAAAATCACAAGAAGCTGGAATATCTCAATAATCCTAAATAGAATGTAGCAAGTCTCAACCTATAATCATTTGCTTCCCAACATAACCCAATGCTTCTTAACATTGACAAGTTCATACGTACAGAGCATGCTGAATAAAAATTACCAATTGCTAAAATATATCCTGACCCATCTGAAGAATGGAAGTTTAACACAAGTCTACGAAGTTGGCTCATGTTGGAAAAGGCAGAATTCACATGATCTTAGTAAGCATGCACTCCTAAAATCTCCATTAACACAAAAAGTGATTTACCTTATTTACCTATATCATATTCAGTTCGAGAAGCAAAGGGAAGCACTCTCAGCATTCAAATGCTAAGTGTGAAAATTCAACTCAGATTTGAATAGAGAAGCATTTGGGAAAAAGCAATTAAACGTCAGTTGGCAAGGAAGAAACAAGTGAGGACTGAGAAAGATTCAGGGGAGAAACAAGAAGAGCTGCATGCAAAGGGAGGTAGGAGAAGGGACAGAAGGATGAGTGAGATAATAAAAACAGAGGGGAATTACGCATAAAGCAAGGAAACAAGGACAAAACAGGTAGAAGAAAACAGTGGGTATAGCGACTCAAAACTAAAACAGCAGCTGGTTTCAGAGGAAAATTAAATCTGAGGCAGAGCAAAATTCACTGTCCTGAGGTGGGGGGGGGGTTTTCCCCTCAAATGACCCGATTTCAGCCAACAGGTCAAATTACTTTTTTGGTCACATTTCTAAAAGTGTACAGGCTATAAAAGTGGCTGACCAAACTGCTGCAACACAGACTGATCTGCTGCGTACGGGATGCCCAAGAAAATTGAGTACGGACAAGGTGAAGCTATAAGGAAAATTCTCCCCATCACTGTAGATACAGCACACAGGTGTAAACATCTTACCTCTTCCCTGATGTGTTCTACTTGCTCCTCCAGGAACTCATTTCTTTCTGTCAGTGATTTATTCTTCTTTAACAGTGACTGGCCAATCCGAGCAGCTAATTCTAGGTCCCGTTCTTTCTGCAGAGCATTAAGAAAAGAAAGCTAATTTCAATTTTTTTATTCATCAAAGGATCAGAGGGAGGGTATAATTGTTATGAAAGGGAAAGAACAAGTACTTGAACAATAAGAAGACTTTTTCCTTCTGTGAGGGTTTGGTTGGTTGGTTTTTTGCTAATTTTCTTTTTCTATTCCTGCTTATGTTATATCCACATTACTCAGAAAGGACCGATCCATACAGAGTTATTGAACCATGCACATGAAAGCACAGCTTCAAGGTCTACAGTAAAACAATGTAAGTGAAACCAGATCTGGTTCTCTATTACAGCTTTGTTTCAGCAACTAGTGAGGGAAACAATTCTATCACCTTGTTATAGCATTTGCAGAATGCAATAACTGAGCTTTAGAAGTTACATTTTAAAGAATTCAGAAGCACAGTAAAAATAGAATGTAGGCATTTCAAAGCATTCTTCAGTTTTCACTTGCTCCATCGTGAAATAAAAGGCAGTAGGCTGTGCAGGAGAAGAAGCCGATTCCACCGCAATGAATGCTCAGCTCCTGTCTTCTTGGTGTATGTACACCCATTAGTGCCTTTGTATAAAAACAAATCCTATCCCTTTCCTTTCTGCAGATGGCCAAATCTACATTAAGTGGTTACTCTCATGCCATGCTTGCTCCCTTCCTCTTCCGCCTCTGTGTACATAGAACTGGAAGTGACCCATCTAGACACTTCATTACATGTACCTATAAAAACTAGAAGCTTATCCTGTTGATGACATGTACCTATACATGTCTCAGCTTCTTCAAAGCTGAGACATGGTGTTGTAATCTGCCTGGGAGAGGATGATAAACTGCATAAAACTTTGTGCTGTTCATTAAGCATTTCTACTTATTTTCTTATTCAACTACTAGATCTTAAAACAGTGGGAAAGTGGCACTAAGGTTAACTCCCCACTTACCTTTAGTTCAACACCACTTGAGGGAGAGTTTTCTTCCTGTCACTGAAAATGTCACTGTTTGGGGCTTATTTACCACCCCTGACAGCCATCCAGATTTTATGACTGAAAGCTACCTTATGGCATGTATATGTTAATGGCAAAACTCACAAAACCTACAGCTACTGATCACAGAGATTTGAAGTCAGTGAATTTGAATGAAGATGCTTTTGTAGTGGAAAAAAAGTTATGTAATAATCAGTAAATAAAAAGACATGTTATTGATCACTGCTGTACCTACAAATAGCATTTTCCAAATGGTTTCTGAAGGTCAGGCTTATATTTGCATTGAAAGCTACTGGCTTAAAGCTTACTGCCATAAAACCTTTCTATAATCTTATGTACAATCTTTCAGAACAATAGGTTCCACAAAGGCATCCAAAAAACGTTTGGTTTATGCATCGAGCCAACTTACTGTTCGGTAATTTGGCTCACTTCATAAATACGAAGTGGAAAAAAATATATTGCTGCAACTTTGACTCTAGAGGAAGAGCTATCTAGCAGTAAGGTTTCTAACATCAAAGTTGAGGAACGTAAGGGTATTTCCAGGCTCTTTAGTTAACCTCCCTAAACTTCCTACACAATTTTTAGCAATTCAGCTCTAAATTTCAGTTTGGGGTCATGCTTCCTACTCACAGTGATAAGGAATTGATTTGTTACAACCATACGTAAGAAAATAGTGAAGCCAGACACATTTACACCATTATTAGAAAGGGATGAGAAAGCAGGTTCACAGAGCAATCTGCTCCTATTCTTATCACATACCCAGGCAGGCCTGCCGTCACTCACTTGTCTTATTTTCAGGGCAATAGGTACAGATTTTCAAAATGTCTGTATGCATGCTGTTCTGAGATCTTCTCTTTCCTGCCTCCTGCCCCACTCCAAAATGCTGCACCTTTCATCCTGCCACTTTGTTATACATTCATTTGAAGCTCGCCAACAAGGACAGACAATGTGTAGCTTTTGGGCTGGTTTTTCACTTGCATATATGAAGGCAGCAGAAGGAGTTACACCTTAACTTCTGCAAACAAATATAATCTCTTCTGATAACCATCATTTGGAGAACAGAGAAAGGAGCTGTAAGTGCACGTGTGCTTAGGAATAGAGTGATTCAATCAGAAATGATGGCCAAATAAAACAAATAAGCTCACTGAAAGTATTTGTTTTATTAAAGGTTCACCTATTACATATTCCCCCATTTTTCCTTTGCTATCATTCCGATAGGGAAGCACACTAGAAGCTTTGAAAAATTGGCTAAGCAAGTCCTTTCTAGCACTGCTCCCATGAGCACGATTTCTGGATCTATAGACATTTGGCTACATGGACTCAGGGGAGAAAATCTGGCAGAATGCTGCGTCATTACTAGGAGCCATGGAAACAAATGCAAGTAAATCTCAGCCAAACAAGACAAAGGAAACAGGACACAAACAAGTAACAGACTGTTACTACAAGTTAACGGATTATTCAAGGATGAGTCTTTTCAGTAAAGCATCAGTTTTAACTACTGGTTCGTAGGAAGCTGTTCAAGAATTCAGCTCAAAGCACAAAATACAGGACTTTGTACTGGGATCAGATGTATCAAGCACGGTGAGCGTTCTCATGCTTGTTTCCTTGCAGAATTAGAGGAAGCAGAGACCACCCAATGTATCTTGGTTAGAGAGACCCCATTTTTGACACTGCTATTGCAATAAGCAAACAAATAAATGTGAAGAATTAAATTACACTTAGCCATGAGCTAATTCAATTCTAACAGTTTTCACCTAAAGAATTCTTCGCAAACATTATTTGGGACATCATTGCTCAAGCTTACTGAAGAGAATCAGCTAATTTCAGTCAAACAATTTATCATTATATTTATTGAACATAAACATTGCAGCTTGACAATTGTTTTTTGCCATTTCTTGAGTGCCAAGGATTACAGTAATAACAATGTACATAACAATGGTATATTAAAAAAATCCCAAACCAACCAACCAAAAGGCAAAGAAGAAAAG
This sequence comes from Steatornis caripensis, assembly GCA_013398225.1. Lineage (NCBI taxonomy): Eukaryota > Metazoa > Chordata > Aves > Caprimulgiformes > Steatornithidae > Steatornis > Steatornis caripensis. Next base: position 44,368 of record VZSC01006649.1, read on the forward strand.
TCTTGGAGACAAACAGAGTATTAGGTATTTTCTAATTTTGTGCCTATGCACTTCTCTGGAAAGACATTATCTGAGATAATAATTATGAGTACAACAGTATTTGTGACTGGTTTTTTTAAAAAGATAGTAAATCCATCGATAATTATACTATTAACTTTATATGTACTGTGAAAATATATGTCATTTTAAGATGATTTCCTCTCCCGTTTGTTATGGCAAATATTTGGTCAAGAGCGAGTTAAATGAAGTTAAATGGTCTCAACTGAAAAATAAGCACAAGTAATGAATCCATATGACTGAGGTAAACAAATGACCTTTACTTAGAAAGAATATCTACCTCACAAATGACATAAAGTATACATACACTCAGAGCACATATTCTTCCTCCCCTGAGAACAATCTACCAATAGGCTTTAGTAGTGCTACCATATAATTTCTGTATTACTTTCTCATACTCTGTATGGGTCCTTAAAGAGATGTAATACTTGCCTCTTCAAGAAGACGTGTAACAGCATCTATGTCATTGTATGTTTTAGTCATCTGGCCCACTCTTTCAGCACATAAAACTGTGAGGAAATAAACCAAAACATTAATCATATTGGCGTTACTATTAGAGGAAAAAAATATCCTTTAAAGACTTGAGGTTTGCATAAGCTTTCATCTTAAAACTACTTATGTAAACTTGAGTAAGTATATAAAAAGTTTAAAAAACCTCAAAAAAAATGAAAGCTTCAACTTAAACTGAGAACACAAGTGTTTCTCTTTTGTAATGAGTATTTGCTTATGTCAGTGGCAGAACAAATGTTAAAATGTTAAAACTTTATTCTCTGAAGAGGAATGTCTAGACTTTATAAAAAAATCAAGGAAAACGTGAAAACAGATGTTCTTAGATACATAATTGGGATTCTATGATGTCACCTAGTCATTGTATTACATATAGTAGAACAACTCCATGAATAAGCAACTCCAATACTGTTAGTAACACTGTTAAACGTAATGATAATACATCATATTAAGTTGATAAGAAGTGGTATGAGACAGCAAAGTAAATAAAAAATGCATGCACCATAATAAACAACTGTTATAATACCCAGATCACACCACGGTGGCCACAGTATCACTCATAAAAAATATTCACTTAGACTGGTTGAGATGATTAATCGCTAAGGTGGAACCAGAAGTTTTGTTAGACCGAAGAAAGTATGCGGAAGTTTAGTCTACCACCATAGGCGATCCTTAAAGAAGCTACGACTTATCTAGAAATTTGCAAGTTTTCTAGAAATTCACCAATAATCACAGGAAACAACAGCACCTTCTGCTCTGCCCTTACATTCTTCTTATTTTCAGCTACATCTATTCCTCAAACCCTGGAATTCTGGAAAAAGGAATTGTTAATGAAGCTGAGTTGATCATATGGACTATTGGTCATCAGGCTGCTGTAGCACAAATTGTTCTTCAGAGGATTTACCCTTGACAACATCAGTTAAAGCTCAGTCTGACAGATTCACTAATGTTGCTTTGGCGTGTATTCAGGTGGTGGGGAGAGACAAATAAGACATAATAAGATTTAAGGGGAGG
>VZSC01006649.1:46062-77757 GCA_013398225.1 Steatornis caripensis
GGGGGGGAGGGGGGGGAGGAAATTGTCTTGAGTATATTAACACTGCCAGGAGACAGCTTGTCACCCTAAGGAAACAACACTACCCAATTTATAAATATACAATCTACAACTACAAAAATATACAGTTGATCACCACTAAAGCATATTAATAACAAAGTGCAACAGTAGTTAGGTATCTGTTGAAATGTTGGAGGGTTTCACACTTAAACATCAGAAATTTGCTTAAGCTACTGCAAGAAGTACAATTTGTTTCTGTTTATTTTCCTGTTCCTCAAATCCTATTTTTGAGGATCAAGTCCTAAAAACATTTACAAGATTTAGAGACATCAGTTGTGTCAGTGAACTCCACACAATGCCAAAGAACACCATTCAAAAGTATTAAAAGTATCCAAATAAAGTCTGAAAGTGGCAACAGTAAAAAGTTTATGCTTCAAAGTAGTAATTTGACAAAAATTACACAGCAGTATAAAAAAATAACTATACCACTGCAACTGTAAAATACAAGCCATATTAGTCAAAAGCAGACTAATCAGAATTCCACAGAAAAAAACTGAAGTAACTTGCAGAGAACATCAGCTATAGGAATCAAAGGGGCTAAAATAGAAGATTTCCATAAAAACTTCACATAAAGACAGATAGTGTCAAGTCCAGAAGACTATTCACAATTAAGAAGTCAACATCACCATAAACTCAAGGTTTAAAACATGGCAAGTTCATAATCCATGCCATAAAAAGTCTATCAGTAACCCTGACACCAGCAGTTTATTTTCCAAAACAATGTATGCTAAATAGTTCCCTTGGTTACAACATTCCCTCACTACTATAAAATAATGTTTGAAATTGTCATTAGCAAGCTTATTTTAACTCTGTACCTAGCACTAATAATCACCACTGATTAGGATGGTGTGAGGTTGCCATAGTCGTAATTTAGGTGAATGTATAACCTTCCTAAGATCCAAGCTGATAAAAGGATAGTGTTCCCACAGACAGTCACTCAGCTGGGAGAAAGAGTGATAAAGGTTGATTTATGTGGCTGCTCACTTCGCAATTTCTTCAGAACTTGCCATTTAATCTTTAACGCGGCAGGGTACACCACAGCCTTAACAACAGACTTATTACTAGCAGGGAAGTAGCGACGTGGTCACCAATAGCTTTTATATCTCAAAATTTCTATCGAGCTTCTGTTGGTCCCTGTTAAAACAGAGGTCATCATATACTACTCTGCCAACGTGGAAGGGCTTCCAAGCAGGAATTATATCTTATGCATCCTCTTCAAGTGGAAACAAACTTGAACAGACTACATATAATAAAACACCTCCCTCCAGGCAGCCACCTCCTATCTTCACTCAACACGCACCACAGCAGAAGCACAGAGCTACTAACAAAAAGGAAGGTTTTCCTTTTGGAAGGTGGGCAAAACTTGCAACGAGGTGTTGCTCTCCATCCCTCAGAAACCAAGGCTTGTGGGGAAGAGAAGGTGAAAAGCGAGCAGAGAGAAAGCGATTCAGAAGAAGCATTTAAATAACTCAGAACAGCATCTAAGTATGTAGTCAGCTTCCACGGATTGCCAGACAACATTCGACCAAGTGCTACAACAGTGATTTTTATGTCCCTGCTGTCCAAAAAGATTACGAAGTGAAAGATACACTATCTTGAATAATAATTTTGAGCTCTGACCAGTGGACATATAAAGGGAGGAGGAGGAAAAAGAAAAACCCAACACCTGAAACAAACCAAAACCCACAAGCTCCACAACTCTAATGGATTCTGTATAGTAGGTTTCCAGGCTGCTGGAGTTTCTGCTGAATATAAGAGCCTGGTAATGCTACTGTAAAGACAAAACAAGAGTAAATGAAGGACAACACTCTATAATACAAAACCAGCAGTGCCAATTTACTGACCTCTTTTTGCTCACTTGCAAATCAGTAGAATTTTGCTTGAGGGTGATAGGAAGTACAGTGTCTAAATGCACGCATGCAAACATTCAAATCAAAATACCCTTTGTACCTCTCAGTTTATGGAGAAGGCTGTCAGACAATTAAGAAAGAATTAAAAAAAGTGTCTACAGCAAGTGAAGGAACCACAGAATTCTAGAAACAGGGAGTTCGAAAATGCACTTTGGTAACTGCTTTGAAATTAATGCCACAGATCCAAAAGAAACAGAGAAAGCTTCTATCACATTATTTCTATGACAGCACTAAATACATGCTACCGCAGTCATGTTTGCAGTTCCAAGTATTTGGCTTTTTTAAAAGCCAAAAACACGAATGGACAAATGCTACACAGATCAAGTATTTCCTCTGCCTTCAAGTACCTTGCACCATCTTCACACCCTCTTAAAGCTTGCAAATTTATGGATACCTACGGTTCCTGTGCTTTCCAGTGCGAGTACAGCTGAACAGATGTACTGTGTTTATTTCTCATCACCTATTTAATGCAGCATCTAACTGGAAGCTTCTTTCAGGCTCTGAGCTCCACACTGACTAAAGCACTTACTCCCAAGCTGAAGATGCTGAGGGAAGAGGGAGGGAAGTATGTACCTTGCTGGATTGTGCCCTGAAAGTCATACGGCCATCTAGCATGCTGCTTAGAGGAAACAGGAAACAGCCGTGGAAGGGAAGCAGAACAAGAATACCACTATAAGAGCTGCTCCAATGAGCCACCACCCACCAAACAGGGTATTCAGGTGGAAGGAAAGAAGAAGAAAAAAAAATAATCACAGGAGCCAGCAGTCACAGGAGTCCTCAGCCCCTGGTCCCTGCATCCCTCCTCCAGGCATACCTCCTCTTCATTTTTGACATCTATCAATCAGGGACAAACTAAAGAACTAAAATAGCAGCCATGACTGAAGAGAAAATCCTAGCTCCCACTGCTCCTCTTCCCATCTATTTCCAATATCTGGGAAACAGAAGTAGGATAAGATGTTATGGTAAAGTTTCGCTTTTGGGGCAGGTAATACTGACCTGTGTAATTACAGACCCTAACAGGAAAGGCCCTGTGGGGCTTTCCCTATCACCAAAATTTATTTCCTCAGAAACTACATAAGGATAAGGGAATACTGTGCAGGTAGCACAGGTCTCCAGCAATACCGATGCTTCTTATTGGCAAGGTGGCAGCAGGGGACAAACTTACTGTTTTTTTTTTTCATAACAGTTCCCTGCCTAAAGCCTTTAACTATGGCAAGGCTTACTATATTTTTGATTGGTCATGAGAAGCCCTGCCTCACAAATGGCTTCTCTCTCTCTTCCCGCTGCTCAGAGCTCTCCCCAAACACTGAAGATACAATGGCAAGTTCTTTGCATCTAAATGTTGCGTGTTGAGACATGCAGAACACAGACAGTAACACTGACTGACCAGCCACGCTCCTTACTGCTGGATACCACTTGGCAAACATTAGCAACCATAGACCCTGGAGGATAAAGCACTTGCTAAAAATCACAGCTTTGGTTCTAGAGCCTCCAATAGTTATGCTCTGGCACTGACTACTGCGAGCACTACAGCAACTTGAGCCAAGTGCATGAGGAATTCTGAAACTGTGCCATATTACCTATGTTCCTTTTCAAAAAGGAAAATGGTACCTAAAATGTGCTGTCAGCTCTGCTACTGACCCAGACTAGAAAGATTTTACATGTTTAAAGGTAAACATGGTAGCTTCTCCTCCACTAGAGGAGTTTGTGGCAGCCCTGGATAAACCGGGACAAAAGCTTCAGGCTGTCACATTTGAGATGGCCCCGAGAGAACATTCATCTAAAGAGCTTAAAAATGTTAAGAGACTACTGTCACAGGAGCTTGAAAAACATGCTTCTGAGGCACAACTTGCTACAAGTCCAAATTTTAACATAACACGCCAGCAGTTCCTCCAGCCTCCCCCACCGCTCCCTGTGCACAGGAGCGGGCCAGTCCCTCCAGAAGGCAGACGGGTCGTTCAGCGGCTGGCTGTGACCCTGGTTAGAGGGATAAAGAGCAATCACAGCACGCCAACTGCTTCACAACTGTCACGTCACACTGTGGGCGAGCTCCATGGAGGAGTCTGGAAGAACATAATGTTGTGAGCGGTACACACTCTGTCAGCAAGTACATATTAGTACGGTGAAAAACAAGTACCGTAAGTTCAATAGGCAACACCGCTAATTTATTTTTTTTTTCTTTTAAACTGTTGCAGCCTAGCTTACTGTGATTTCAGTGGCGTAGTTTGTAAATTAATCTTTTAATATTAAGGTGCAGTTACTGATTCTTTTAGAAGAAGAGACTGTATCTTGTCATTTAAGCTGTGGTTTGAAGGGGTTTTTTTACTGCCATTTCATACGGTATTCAAATAGCTTAGTAAATCCAACATTAAAGCCTCACATAAAAGCCTATGTTGTTACTTAATCTCAGGTTTGGGAAAAACCTCTGCTGTTATTTCTTCTCTAAGTTAATGCCCAAACACACTCAGGTTGGTAGCCATCTCAAAGTACTTCTAAGCAGGACATGAACTGCAACGAATTTTCTTATGGTGAATGAAGAATCAAGTCAAAGGAAATTTCAACAAGAATGTCACATGCTTATTCCTTCTCCTAGCATAATAAACACAGATCAAGTGTGGTAACTTGGAAAACACAGCCACAAAGCAAAACTAAGGAGATTAGGGGAAAAAACCTGGAGAGAACCAAAGGCTTTACCTTATTATTGTCTCCACAACTTACCATCATCACAGTACATACACCATTTACTGTTACAGCTCAGTATAGCTCTTCTGTTAAAACTCTTCTTACAGGATTTTCGATTACTAGCCATTGAATTACTGCCTTGACAAGAAATGGATAGAGGACAATGTCAAGAAGCATCTGCACTACAGTCCTTGCAACTAATAAATGACCATAGGGCTTAAACCATGATCTGGACTGTAAATCTTTCAAAAATCCTGAAATGAAGGTATGTGCCTGTATTAAAAGCGATGTATTGTCAGCTGTCTCCCTCTCTTAAATACAGGATCTTTCCCTATTCTACCTCTGGGAGGCATTGGCTGTGCCAAAGCTTTCAAGAATTACTAGTCTCCATTTTCTTTGCTTTAGTGTTTAAAGATTTCAGAGCCTTGTATGGCCTCCATTCTAGCCAATGTCTTTGTGAGACAAAACAGGTGTTGTCCATTTTATGTAAGCCAGACCCCTGGAGTACCTGAACTTGAGATTTTCACAGTGATCACAAGACTCCTTTTAAATTAAACTTGGGCTAGATTCTTTACGCAGTACTTCAGGCCAGGAGGATTTTTAATCTGTTACATTAGTAAACTGAAATAGTAACGAATGGCTGCCATCACAGGTCCTGAACAGGTAATAGTCTTTTCCTGTCCTACCTGCAAAATTAGGAATCAAAACACAGTTTCAGAATTAACTGACCCAAAAAATCACTAATCAAAGAAAACTGACAGGCTGTCCTTTCACAGCTCAGGGGTTTTTTTATCAAAAAAAACTGAGTAGACACAATCAACAGATATCTCTGCACAAAGTTTCACTGCAGTCAGCTCAAAGGCCAGCTCATCAAATGAAGTACACTGCTGCCAAGCAAGTTTACAACTCACAAGCAATGCACCGACTCTAGGACTGTTCTGCCTAGACCTTTGTGAAGGTGTTTCCCATACTCATCAAGAGAACTGATTCTGCAACACTGCCATGTGAAACACTAGTTCTGTGACAGAGGCTCTAGAAATAGGACTGAGGGCAGTCATAGGATCTAAATGTCAGCACGGGGAAAAACCTCACTACATCAAAGTAATCATGGAAATAATAGACAAGTAGTGAGTACACATTCTGCTCATGTAATATGCCAAACAGCTAAGAAGCGTTAATTACAGTTTTTACCCTCTTTTCAATAACTGTAAATGCTTAAAGTGAAGCACACTCTCAAGACTTTCCATATCTTATATCAAATTTATAGCCAGATATGGATAAAATGTTTCCTTCGTTCAGCACAAAAATGTTGGTGTTTCCATCTGCTTTACTTATAGAATGGATTGACTCATCCCCAAGAGAAATACTATCATTTGTAAGTACACCCACATGCAACGATACATAGAAATGCCACATACCATCTTTTGTGCATCTCTATCACTACTACACTGGGTGTGTAGGTGACCTGAATGTATAGGTGGAGGAAAGAACGCATCTTTAAAAGGCATTTCAAATACACACGGAGCTTTTGAGGGGAAGGTACTGTAGAAGGACAAGGCTAAATTTATCCCATATGGAATATTGCTTTTCTCCCAAACTCAACAAGAACAGCTTCAGCCTGTACTCAGATCTGCATGAAAGGTAAAGTCAGCAGAAAGAATAAGAACAGCATGATGTATGTTTCAGAAACCATTTAATCTCTAAAAAAAACATCAGTTGGCCTCTCTCAGTAAATTTCCTCCCCACCCCAATCCCAGTTTTAAAGTTTCCTTTTACCAGTATTTTCTCAAGCACCTTTCTATCTGGCACAGACAGGTAAGTTATCTCCGCTTCCTTCAGAGACCCACAACAGGAGAGATGGATAGTTTATTGACTGAATAGGAAAGAAATCCAGGTGGGGCATTTGATTCTGAGGAAGTCTTCACAGCAAAGTCCTATGCAACAGGATTCACAGAGCACATTACATCCACTGAAGCTTTGGACACAGAAACTATTTCCCATGAGATGAATAAAGGTGTAAATTCACAGCAGGTCACGTTCTCTGTGCCAGCTATCTTTCAAAGCATCCTTACAGTTTTACAATAGCGTATTTGGAAGTACCAGTTCTCCACCATAAACCCACCATTTTGGAGTGAAATTTACAGCACATGAAATAACATAAATGATGCATTTAATTTTTGGTACCTGAAGTCCTGAAAAAAATTGCCAGACTGGCTGGAAGCAGCCTCTGAATGGGTACACTCTATACAGCGGGTGCATAGGAGGATTTTCAATGCACATAGACTCACATTCCCTCCCTAACAGGCCAGTTGCCTGCAGTACTGCAGATGTCCATGATTTCCACAAAGTACGACAAGATTTTTGTTGAAAAGTTAAGTCACAAAACCCACAACATAGATTATTTCTACCTATGTGCTTTCAAGTTCATGGATAAGCACAAAATTGTTGCCCTGTTCTCTTGCTCTTTCTTAGAAGTACCTGTGGGCTATGATAACCTAGCAGACACAGTCTCGTAATACACATTCGAGCTGTACATGTAAAAAAAAAAAGGTACTACATTTCCAACGAAAGACAATTTCCCAAATCCAGTTTCATTATAAAAAAAGGTATTGCATAGCCTACATCTGTGAATCATGTATTTCTTCTTTAAAGAAGTGTACATAAATTAAGATCCATCCTATTCATATCAAAGTATTTTCTTTGTATTTCATCTGAATATACTGGCTACACACTAAAAAAAATTGTAAAATTTAGTAATTTAAATCCACACACATCTCTCAAATCACTTACATGTTGCCATGTGCTACTACCAGAGAAGTTTAAAACCAAAAGGTGAAAAGTACCTTCTTCCAAGATATCAAGGCTCTGCCTGTTAAATCTCCGTTCTCTCTCATTTTCCTTTTCATAGTCATATTCAAAGCTTTCCTCTTCGTTTACTGACATTGCCGAAGTTGTCCCAGATAGACACGATGTGATGCCTTAGTCTCACAGGAGACGGGAAGTCGTTCCCTCGGAGGCTGTATTTTTGGGGAGAGCAAGGCAAGGGCTCCACAAAGGAGGGTACCATCTTTCCTCCCTCACATGCTCAGCCAAGGAGCTCCTGAGCGACTGAGTATTCATCCTTAGCACAGCAGCTTTGCGTCGTACCGATGGGGTGGAGGAGGGAAGAGACCATCTGTCTAATAATTACTAGAAGATTTATGTTGTTCCTCATACCAGCTCTGAGGGTAGCCAGTTTTTGCTCAACAGCTCCACTAGCGCATTTCAGACAAAGCGGGCTGGAAGCCCCCTCCCCAGCCCTCCTCACGTCAACAAGGTTCTCTCTCTCGTGCCCCTGCTCCTCCACCTGAAGTGGTAGCTTCCCACAAGTGTCTTGGCAACACGGAAGTCCGACCCAGCCTCCGACTGTCACACCTGGCGCAGGGTGTGCACCTTCACAGTGTTAAATCACCTCTCGGGTTGCCGAAAGCTGCAAGTAACAGATTTGACAGGAGGAGCGAAGAGGTAACGCCTGCACACATGCATACGCCAATCCCACCCAGCGGAGAGATCGTGACAGTTGCGGCTGCTGCACGGCACAGTCCGAGCGCAGCATCCACCGCCTGCTGCAAACGCTGTGTGAAGAACTGGGCAGGTGCTTGGGGTTTTTTTTTAATTGCTTTTACAAAAAAAGACTACGCTTGTACAAAGCATTTAACTGGCATACCACATCAGGTGTCAAATGCCGTGTTTTCTACAGTCACCTTTACTCTTCTGTCTGCTGGGGGAAACAAAATACCTCAAGACTGCATGTGGGACCCCAGTGCCTTTCAAGGGCGTATGGATCCCTTCTCTGTTCAACAACAAACAAAACTCCTTGTGCTCACACCTCTTGGTTTCCAACAGGTTGTGTTTGCTAAACNCGTCTGCTGGGGGAAACAAAATACCTCAAGACTGTGTGTGGGACCCCAGTGCCTTTTCAAGGGCGTACGGATCCCTTCTCTGTTCAACAACAAACAAAACTCCTTGTGCTCACACCTCTTGGTTTCCAACAGGTTGTGTTTGCTAAACTTTACCACGCACATTGGGCAGGTTAACTTTCTTATTTAACTTTCGCAGCCATAAATATTTAATGTTTGCCAAGTTGCCTCCCTTACTTTCAATGGCAAACAGGTGCCCTTTGCTGCTTGCAGAAAGCATTCCTATCCCTGACACACGGCAAAGCAGTTGCAGGGAAAGTGGGGCCACTGAAAGGCAAAGGCAGCTCATCACCCTCTGAGGGGACAGGAGGCAGGGAGGGAGGCAGGCAAACAGCACGAGCCAGCAGAACACAACAGTTAGGGTCACGTCGGAACAATTTCTCTGCTACCGTTTCTCTAGTGGTGTGAAAGTATGAGGTTGTATGAGATGGGAAGGAACTAACTTTATATAATAGTGACAAATTATTATGTTTTAAGTTTTAAACCCTTGATATTTATATACAATGTAAAAATGTTTATATAACAATAGCCAAAGGATTCGTAAGTAAGTGCTTGCTGAGGAAAGGAACACTCGTTTCTGAATAAAGAAAGATCTTACTTCTCAAACTTAACAACTTGACCTTTGACTGACAAAATTTACTGCAATATTCATCAGCAGCAACAGCCTTAAGAACTCAGTTGGGTAAAGAATAGGATTGGTCCTTTCTCCCCATATCATGACATTAAAAGATGTAATTTTAATAATAACGTAATGGAGATTACTTCTAGTTTCTGATTCCTTAGAGCTCTTCTGTGTCTTCATTGCTCTCCTGTAACAGTGAATCAAAATTATTAAAAACTAAAAAAAATCAGACAGTAAGAGTTTTAAGTACCTACTTGCCATCCAGTGTCAATTTACCCCATTTCAGTAATAGCTAGAGAACAGAAATTCAGAGAGTAACCAAAACGTAAGTCATTTTAAGAGAACGCAAGAAGCACCTTTTAATGCTTAGGAACAGAAAAGTCCGCCCCTGCCAACTGTTGACATACTATGGTTTTAATACTGCTGACAAGTGTTCAACTACAGTGAATCAACTAGCTTATAAAGGGGAGCAGGGCACACTGAAAACATACATGTTGCTGCCCACCATATATGACAATATAAGGAGAGTAAATGAATATTCTCACAAAATGACTTCTGACCTGTGACTTCTGTCAACTCATGCCGCACAGAAGGACTCTGACATTCAAAAGCTGGAAGGCAAGTGTTGCAATGCCTATTTTGATATAAACGTATGATAAATACTGATGCAAATTCATAATGGGTGGAGAAGGAATGTGTACCACACCCTCACACTATCAACTCATTTTCAGTGCTATTCTGCATTAAGTCATTTCAGTAGTACAGGAATATTTACTTGCTAAAGATTAAGAGCCAGGTTTCCAACCGATACCAAACAACAAGCAACTATGGAGAAAAATAAAAAGCTAAATTGTGTACGGTTCTGAAAATATACATTCTTATCAGAAAAGATTCAAAAGAGATTTTTAGTATTTCCTGTAAGCACATACTCAGGGACTTAAATAATAGAACAGAACGAACATTCATTTTCATGAATGCCACTGCAAAGTAAATTTGGCATATTTGCTGCAATCACCACTCTGAATTAGTGGCTAAATACATTTAACTCCTTTCAAGAAGCTTGCTAAGCGAGTTGCAATGCTTAAAGCACACAGGTGTACATTCCTCATGAGATGCTTGTGCTAAGGTACAGACCACTTTCAGCAACTCTGCAATCAAGCAGGAAACACACAAACCAGGAGACAGTTTGAAGAAGGGTGAGGCTGGACACAATACAAACCAACCCTCGTATCCTGACTCACTATTTCCAAGGAACTCCAGTGCATTCAAATTGTTTTAACCTTCCTTTATCAATAAAAATATCTAGACTTTTGCACAATTAACCACAGTAATTTTGACCACAAGCAACTAATAACAACAATGCTGCATTTAGAACAAAGACATTCACTGTAAACAACCAAGTCCTAAAAATAGCGGCTGAAACAGCAGCACCTGTGTTTAAAAATATGCTGATGAAGAAATGTGGGTGTTTTGGGGTGGGCTTTTCAGAGGGGAGATAAACTGGTCATTGAACACGTGCTTTCTATTAAGATGTACAGTCAAACAAAGTTAGATTGTTCAAATGTTTACAGGTTTTGCATGTTTTCCACTCTCTCAAAATCCCACCCAAATTATATTCTGTCACTCAACCAAAAGGACAGCATATTACTTTTGCAGAAAGGGAATGAAATGGGATCAAGTGGGAGAACACTTACCTAGAAATTTAGCAGCTGAGCAGAAAAAAAAGAAAGAGGAAAAATACTTATACACTGAAAAATAAGCCACCTGAAGACAACATACAAGTAGAAGTAGCTTAGGTCTGACTGGATAGAGAATAGAAAGTCAATGGAGGAATAAAGAAAAAGAAGTGACAAAGCAAAAAAGCAGGAAACTAGGAAAACTGTACCAATGATTAAATGAATATAGCAAGGTTCAACCATATTTATCAAGTATGGAGATAAAGGACATAGGAGCAAAACAACAACAACCTGAACAGGAATTTTAGCTGCACACCTATAGAGCAAGGACTGTTGCAGAGATTGCATGCCACAGGCATTCGTAAGATTATCACAGATTTAGATGGCATACCCACAGTCAGCATCTGCTTAACATCCAGAGTAACACCAGGGTTACTCTGTCCACAGGGATGGAGACAAAAGGGACTAATGTACGAGGGAGACTACGACTCATCATAAATGCCCATCCGCCAAGCTCCTACTGTAAGGAAGATGATGTTAAGGGAACCATATTTTAAGTAAAAAGGTTGACTGTGCCACCCAGAGCTGGCAGGTTTGCGAGGCTACCTGTAACTAAGATGCACACAGAAGAAACACGGAGAACCAAGAACTCTCAAAGAGCTGCAGCAGGGAATGTGAAAAATTCTTCTAATGCTAGCTTAAAGGAGTGATTAAAAAAAAAAAAAAAAGAGAGAGAGAACCAGGACACAGTCTCACATCTGCAAAGGCACACTAATATAAGCAAGGCAAGGATAAGTAATCATGTTCAAAGTGGCCGAGAGGTCAAGGAGAACAGGCATTAACATTGTTAATTATTGTTCAGCTAAAAAGAAAAGTTAGGGAGCTTGCTGATAATCATTTCAGTGGAGTGGAAAACAGAACAAGAGCTGAGGAGCTCCAAGCTGCAAACAACAAGAGAGATGAAAACATTTTAATGTGAGGCTGCAGAAAATACAGGTAGGAGTTGAAAGTTATAAAGAAGAGCAGAAGCAGAGTAAGGGGTGCCAGAACGACCCAGAGAGTGAGATAAAGTTGCTGAGGCAAACATACAAGGGGTTAGAAGCTCCGCCACATGTGACAAACACAGTACGCAGAGTGATTGGTGGGGGGAAAAAAAGGAAAATACGCTATTTTATCCACAAAAAATTGCTGAAACTCATGGCCAAGAAAAGGAGGAGGAAAGAGCCAATTGCACATACACAGTCATCTGGAATTATAGGCAATGAACTCTCGGGCATTAGCATGAAGTTGTTCAGCTAGAAATAAACAGGTAATGGAAGAAACCACAAAAAAACTAATTTGATACGAAGACAAGCTGGATTTCTCTAGAAAGCATTTGTTCATTGAGAGAGACGATGAAAAATACTGGCCTAAGAAAGAGGCGGAGGGAGAAGGCTACTCCAAGATTTTTATGGGTATCTACTTATCTGTTTGTGTAGCTGTTGGCGAGTTTGTGGGGTTTTTGCATTATTTTTCGCTCAAGTTGCATTGCATATGTTTTTTAAGAACCTATTTTTCTCTAAAAAATACCTAGATGAACATAGACTTTTATACTGCTATCTCTCATCATAAACATCTGCAGAAGTTTTATCCTCTCCTCTTTTATTATAGGTTCTGTCAATCTCAAAGTCTGTAATGGAAGTAACTACTTTCCTACCCAAACACACACTCAGCTTTCCCCCTGCCCATTCTATCTACACAATATATTTCATTAATGCCAAATAAGGTGACAACTGTCACTCATATAATAATTTAACATATTATACTTGAAACTGTATCTAAAAAGCACAGTGTGATAGTTGTTATTTATAGAAGTTTCAATTTATTGTAATGTCAGTTAACACCAGTGATTCAATCTTCATATAGAGTGTGACACTTTGTCTAACTCAGTGTACACCTACCAAAAACAGACTCTGTGAAGGACCTTGAAGGGATTAATTCATTATTCCAATCCTAGAAAGTCTTTACAAAGGCTTGTAAATTGTAAATGTTGAGCATCTGTTCATTTGTTTTTGCAAATTACCGCCACCAAATGCAAGTTGAAGACATCATTACTATGTTGGTCCATACAGAAGTTCATTAAATCTGATCTAACACCGAGAATCACTCCTTTACCTAGTGAGTTAAATAATAGCATTAAAACCTTACATCATGGTGTAATTTTGGAGTGCTTTTTTCCTTGAAGAGTAGTAAAACATACATAGCCAAAATTATTTTAAAATAAGTAAAACAAGTGAAGTAACACCTTTTAGATGGAAATCTGAGTCCCGGTGACTTTGATACAGAGCGTATGAACAATTTAATCAGAACAATAATTCTGTAGGATAAAATCTTGTGAGGTTTTCTATTAGTTTCAAGGTATCACTGACTCTGCTCCAATATTATATTTACCAGAAAGGGTGAACTAGGTAGGATTCACAATTGAATGCACACATACATCTGAGCTTCAGAGAGTCCACGTATAGCGGAATCAAAGAATAATTGAGGTTGGAAAATACCTTTAAGATCACTGAGTCCAACCGTTAACCTAACACAGCCAAG
Source organism: Steatornis caripensis (assembly GCA_013398225.1). NCBI lineage: Eukaryota > Metazoa > Chordata > Aves > Caprimulgiformes > Steatornithidae > Steatornis > Steatornis caripensis. Next base: position 59,549 of record VZSC01006649.1, read on the forward strand.
ACCACCACTACACCACGTCCCTAAGCATCACTTCTACAGGCCTTTTGAACAGCTCCAGTGATAGTGTCTCAACTGGGTAGCCTGTTCCAATGCTTGACAACCCTTTCAGTGAATAAGTTTTTCCTAATATCCCATCTAAACCTCCCCTGGCCCAACTAGTCGTTTCCTCTTGTCCTATCCCTTGTGACTTGGGAGAAGAGACCAACCCCCACCTCGCTACACCCTCCTTGCAGGTAGTTGCAGAGAGCCATAAGGTCTCCCCTCAGCCTTCTTTTCTCCACACTAAACAACCCCATTCCCTCAGCCGCTCCTCGTAAGACTATGCTCCTGACAAGCTCCGTTGCCCTTCTTTGGATGTGCTCCAGCACCTCAAAACGTCTCTCTGGTAGTGAGGGGCCCAAAACTGAACACAGTATTTGAGGTGCAGCCTCACCAGTACAGGGGGACAATCACTTCCCTAGTCCTGCTGGCCACACTGTTTCTGACAGAAAGATACATAGAAATAAGCTCTCTAACTAGGCTTCATCTTGTCTTAAAATAGATATTCAAAACAGGTCAGCTGAGCTGCAACTGCTTATCACTCTCTACTGAATATAAAAAGCATCTCAGGCAATGACTCTGGTATCGACAAATACATGGTAGAAAAATCAGACAGGCATTTCATAATATGCCATCTGCTCTAGATTTTTGAAAGAGCTCCATTTTCTACTATAAAGATGCCTTTTGTCTCCCGCTACAATCAGAATACCTTTCTCCATCAACAGGAAATGTCAACACTATTTTAAACCCAAATTAATATGCCCAAATTAATAGCATCAAAGGCCAAAGACTATGCCTTCCACTGCACGTCTCAACCCTTTCTCTCTTTCTCACACACTTCAACTGGGAGAAACAAAAGAAAGCTGTCCCCCATTAAATTCCATTAAACCTTACAAGACTACCATTTACCTGAGAGGCCAAGACAAGACTGACAGCACTATCCTTCTTCCATCATGTAAAAAAGTAATATTTTAATTTAAAAGAAATAAATAAATTTAAAAAGCATTGTGCTTACCTACAGGAGAGATTTTCCCTATCAGACTTTAACAGCTGCTTTCCAGACTTTAAACCTTGCTTTGTCTTAGGGAAGAACTCCTCAAATACTTGAAGCAGCCAGCCAGCACATACTCTAGCTGACTCTCTCTAGATCTCAGCTCATGGAATTATGCTGGGTGGGGGCTCAGCACTCTGGGCTTGTAAGCCCAGAATCAGACTATCCAGAACCGTGCTCCCAAGGGCCTGATCCCACAAGGTATTTAAATGCTTGCCCAACACCTGTTGCTTATTCCATTACCGCGGAAAGCCTATAGCTTCTCCAGCGCAGCACACATCTTAAGACAAAACTGATGAGCAGATGAGCTCTTAGCTCAGACATTCAGGCATGCCACACTTCCACATAATGACACTTTGACAAAGGACCGTAAAAAAAGAACCATAAAGAGAAGGCTATCTTGGGAAAAACAACCCGGGAAAAAAATCAGCTACAGCTTTTAATGACAGTACAACTGTTCTATTTTTTAAGCTTCTAAAACCAGGCCAACTCAGCCTGTTACATCATGCAGATTAATCGGATGCTACAGTATTTACTAGGGTTAAACCTGGAGGATAAAGGTTACATAATGTATTCACTTCAACTTAAAGTGGTCAGATCTTTCAAATAAATAAGCACCTTTCCTCTTTGAACACCTGGACAGGAGTAATAAGTTAAACATAAGAGACATTCAAGTTTAACAAGCTTCTAAAATTGCATTACGTTCCGAAATCTAGTACAGAGAAACAAATGGAGGCACGCGCCACTCAACAGAAAAAAAAAGCCCATTCAAGTTGTCACACATATGTTTTCTCTTCATGCCCTCTCCAATAACTGTTACCAAAGCACTATGAAATATCTTTGTGTACCACATATGTACAACCTCCCCCAGGCCCACTGTTCTTTGCTTCACTGCGATCTTGGACTCATCTCGTTTAGGCCAAGCTCTCCAACCAGAATAAAATCCAAATACAACTACTGCTTTCCCAAAAGCTGCATTTTGTTTTAGAGGTTACCACTGAGTGCCATCAACGAGGAATCACGATTTTTCCACTCTGCTGAGAGCACGCTTCTAGCCATTTCTCATCCTTCCTCAAATGCCTTCTATCAGAAGTCTGATGAAAACATTCAGTGCTCTGATAAAGAAATAATTGCCCAAGCAAACATTAGAAAAATCACAAGAGGCCCAGAAGATAGTGCTCGCCAGAGTTTGTAATCTTTCCAATTCAAAAACTTAACCTGCTCACGGTTTTAAATGTCTTTCACAGACAAATAACCAGAGGGAAAACACATACTGTCTATTAACACATTAAATATATACATATTACATCATATAGGTAACGCAGAAAAACCACAAAAACTAAAGCCACAAACCAGTATAGAATCTTACAGCAAGTGTATTTAAATTCAGCGGAATTATTATACATAGTTAGCATTTCAAATATTTCTGCCTCTGCCTAAAGATTTCTCATACAGTGAATACGTTCCCCTGCCACTCCCTTTGAAAAAGAGAAAGCTATACAGCAGTCTCTTGTAGCATGCTCACAAGAGATGCTGAGGTGCAAAAGAGATGCAGGCATCTCCGGCTACACCAAGGTGCTGCCTTTTTCAAGGTACCTCATTTTTAAAAACGCTGAATAACAATGCTCCAGTCTTACAAGCTTCAAATTCTGCAACAAGAGACTAGAAAGAAGTATTTACCATCTGTGCATTCTTCGTAATACCAGTCCAGTTCATAATAATCTGCTTCAATAAATTTCTGCATAGTCAGTATTCTTCAGCAACATAGATGAGATTTCACTTCGCTGCTAAGGTCAAGTGAAATGCAGCCATGCCTTCCTGCCTTTGCAAAATACCGTATTGCAAGGAAGCTCATGGAAAGCTGAAAATGCGCTACACATCTTCAATGAGGCTGCAACTAAAATAAAAGGGGGGTGTGGAGGGTGATTTGGGGGAAAAAAATGAAGTAGAAAAAGGATGCAGAAGGGAGAAGCAGATGCCCTGGCGGCTGCTCTAATAAAGGAGCTCTGCACAGGAGCCTTGGATGGGTGTTAACAAAATCATCCTATCAAAAGGCTGATGCACTGACGTGGGGGACACACACCACCGCCTGGCTGTTTCTAACTCATTCCTTTCCTCCCTACTCTCCACATCTCTTTCAGTCTAACACGTTGCCATGGAGACAAGCTGGCTCCAAAATCGATACAGAGATGAAGAAAATGCATTTTGCTGTTTCTGGCTTTACAGAATAGAAGTACTCCTCCATACTGGAAACAAAAATCCTTGCTCAGAAAGATGATACAACTCTCTGCTGACTGCTCACAGAACAGCAGCATCATACCAATGCACTGGGTACATGCAGTACATTAATAATGAAAATCTAGTCCATTACTACTCTCTTCCACACCATTCGATAAAAGCCTGCCTTCCCCATGGAAAAATGAAACTACATTACTGCTTTGTTACATTATTCCAGGCTGATACAATAGGATCCTTTATGCATCCTGTTACTGCAAAAGTGGCAAATAAAAAATGAAAGAATCAGAAAAAAATCAGGACAGCAATAGATTTCCCCTTGCAATAAAGCTAATCGGCTTCTACTACTTGCCCTCTCCATGAACCACTGACTTTTTTCTGTTAAAGCTTTTAAGCTTCATAGCCAAAACCAAGGGGTTAGGACAAATTTTCACTATTTTTGTGTTCCTAAAAACGCTGAAGATCAGACAGAATAGCTTAATGTTTGTTTTCAATGTTTTGGAAATTAAAGAAAAGACTTTACTTTTGTAGCACCCAAGAAAATTGTGTTTAAGCTATTAGAGTAGAATCTGTCTAGGAACAAATCATCATCATCATCAAACACAGCAATGTCAAAAAGCATGTCTGAATCTGTGCAGGTACAATTACCAACAGGATTGACATCCATTTTGTTCATAACTGCCACATACTCTTCACCTATTTCTCCCCTTTTTGGGGAAACTGTATTTCTTCGCAAACACCAATAGAAGAGTTAGGATAGATTAAATTGTGATATATGTAAACAACACAAGGCAAGAGGCCATTTTGGGTCTGACCAAGGAAGTGTCTGTCTAGCCCAAGACTCCACCTGCAAGAACAGCCATGAGTAGATAAGGGAGAACTGGCCAGTATTTCCCTCAACTGCCTTCCCAACCTCCAATTTCTTCCAGTTTCAGAGACAGCTTGAGACAGATGCAGTTTGTACTTTTAGCAATTCTTGAAGAACTTACCCTGTCTGTTCTTGAGTCCACGTACATTTTTAGCATCTCCAATATCCTCTTGCAAGGAGTTCCATACATCTACTATTCATAAGAAACTCTCACCTTTTGCTTTGCAACTCACTCTTACTAACTTAATTTGATGTTTCCAGCTCTGCAAATCTGAACACTTAATCTCTCCAACTGCTCATGATTTTGCAGATTTCTATTAAGCTCCTCCTCACTTGTGTCTTTTCTAGGTTGTTATCACTTACTCTGCTCCCTGGCTAGCACCACTCTGCTTTACTGTAACAGAAATTGTTGAGGAACAGCCAATTTATACAGATGAAAATACATTGGTTTCATGACCACATTAGTATTTCAGCTATCGTGGTATAAAAAATTATCACTACAGTATCTTTGAGCCTGGGAATGGACACATCCCTTTCATATATTGACAGCTGAAGCACAGATTAACAGACCTGTTCATGCATCTGCCATATGACTGTCAGTGGCAATTGGTTATGCTACTTACTCATCTCCAAAGTTCTAGTCCAGGGCTAAACTTGAAGACCTCTTTGCCTGCAAGTACATTATTTAACTGGAAGATAATATGTTTCTAAGTCTGCAAATAAAAAAAAACCAAACAAAAATCACTGTGTTCATCCTACAATACAGTAACCCGTTTGACAACATACACAGGATTCCCCTCTACTCTGCACTGGTGAGGCCACACACGGGGTACTGTGTCCAGTTCTGGGCTCCCCAGTGTAAGAGGGAGATGGACATACTGGAGAGTGTCCAGCAAAAGACCAGAAAGATGAAGGGACCAGAGCATCCCCCCTATGAGGAAAGGCTGAAAGAGCTAGGACTGTTCAGCCTGGAGAAGAAAAGGCTTAGNGGAAATGGACATACTGGAGAGTGTCCAGAAAAAGACCAGAAAGATGAAGGGACCAGAGCATCCCCTCTATGAGGAAAGGCTGAAAGAGCTAGGACTGTTCAGCCTGGAGAAGAAAAGGCTTAGGATGGATCTTATCAATGGATATGAATACATGAGGGGAGGGTGCAGAGAGGACAGAGCTAGGCTATTTTCAGTGGTGCATGGTGACAGGACCAGAGGCGATGGGCACAAACTGAAATATGGAACGTTCACCCTGAACATAACAAATTTATTTATTTTTAATGCGAGGGTGACTGAGCTCTGACGCAGCCTGCTCTAGGGGACCCTGCTTGAGCAGGGGAGTTGGACCACATGACTTGTAAAGGTCTCTTCCAACCTCAACCTACAGCTCCCCTTGCCCCCATAAGATGTTCCTGGCTGGGCAGCAAACTACAGTCCATTTGTCTACACGACTGGTTTTGTTTAACTTTACTCCTATGTCCCTGCCCATTCTCCCCCCCAAGCCAGCCTTAGCACCTGGGGCCAAGGCCTGCAGCTCTTCTGCAGGGATGCTGATCAATCAGTCTCCAGATGAGGAGATCCAATGTTTGTACTTCAGTTATTGCTGGTGGACAACTGAGTTGGTGTAATAGCCAAGTAAGGTTAGTCAATCTGCTTTAGACTAGAAGCACTGCCATTCTTGGCAGGCTAAGTCAAAGCAAAGCACATCCTTAATCAAGGAACCACCACATTTACTGGCACTTCCTCCCTCCATTTATAGGATCTCAAAATGCAAAGCCAACAAGAGCTGACCAAACAGCCTGCACCTGAGCTTTGGCTGCCAGAATGAAGGCTGCTGTCTTCAGCTTCTGCCCCTGCGTACCCACTACAGGCCCAGAAATTCTTCGTGCCCTGTTAGCTTCTAGTCTTACACATGAAAGGCACAAAAAACATTCTTGTTTCCCCACAGAGGAGACAGAGGCTATCCTAGCCACTGCTTTTGCACCAAGCTAACCTTAGCCTTCCTGAAATCAAAACACACACTGAGATAACAAGGGTCTGAAAAAGAAAACTTCCTTTCATTTTGACAGGGATCACAGTATTTTTTACTTCATTCTGCTGATCAGATTTTTAGTATGACCAATAATTACGTGGAATAATACAGTAAGCGTACATGAACTTCAGGTTAGCAAATGACAAAGGATTTATAGAAAAGCCTCTAAAAAGCCTTTGGACATGCAAGGGCCACACAATTACCTTTAAAAGTTGTTTTTTTTAATACTATGAGCATTTTTGCCAAATGTGATCAGTCTGCCCTCACACTGTGCCGTCTTGAGACAGAAGGATGTGACATTGCACTCCAGTCCTGGCTCAGTCTTGCAGAATTTCAGTTATGCATACTCAGAAGACAAAAACTCCATATGCTATTAAACGCAATTAAGGCTACACTGTTAAAATACTGTCAGAGAAATATAAAGGTTCCTATGGCAACATTAACTCAATTGCTCTGCATATAAGCTATTTGTTCCACTTGTATTATTTTTGTCCAAAAGGTAATTTCAGTCTGGTAATGCTATTAAACAAGCATTTAAAATACAATGAATGAACACTGGCTACCAGCTTAAATTCCTGCAGGAACTCTCTCCTTTATATTTCCTGACATTTAAAACAAAGGAAATCTTCAACACGCTAGAATTTTCTTCTCACTGTCCTCCCCACTGTACACCACTACTCTCTCTGCACCCCTTCAACAGGACAGGATAAGAACAGTTCAAGTTAGGGGTTTGGGGCTTTTTGTTTGTCTTATTGATTTTTTTTTTTTTCTACAGAGCTGACTGGAAGCACAGTGGTATAATCCAGAGAAGCATTAACTTTCTCTGGAGAAAATCACTGTGTGGTTAAATAATTTCAGAACTCCTCATAAGACTTGAAAAGATGGGATAAGCGTATGAACTTCCCAGCATGAAGACATGAAACCCTGGACAGACAAAATACTATATATCCAGGTATCCACACTCAAGCATCTCTTCAATTACATGAGAAATTGTAGTTCTATAAAGTGAGGGCCAGAAGGGTTGTCAAGTTGGATGGGAAAGTCTGACCAGGCCAACAAAGCAGCTGCCTACTTGCAGAACCCTCTTTCAGCCTCTGCAGCTCTGCTTTTCCTTTCTACAGCTGTATATCAGATTCCTCTGATGTAAAACTTACCAGAACAGTAAGCTTTTCTGGTGGACTGCTTCTACAAACATTAAACCTCTGCGTATTCAAATGTCCATATTGTAACACTGCATTTGATTGAGTTATTGCTGTGTTACTTGCCTAGAAGTTCATATTAAACTTGAGTTTAAGTTTTCAGGTAATAGATATATGACTAAGGGACTTATTTTTTCCTATTCCAAAGCTAAATATGTTTATTCACATTGATTTGGCATTCCCTTCCAGCTGTTGGATTTTGTTCTATTTTTCTATGTTTGGTTTTCAAACAAACAAAAAACTTTTATTTGTTGTCTGCAGAGCAAAATACACAGATTAATAAAGAATTTTGGTAGCCAACTCTCATCAGTTAGAGCACTCAAGTTTGCAGTTACAAAGGGGTTTTATTAGACAGAAAAGTTGGCTTGAAAAGCTCACGAGCCCTCTCCTCCTTCCCTTTTGCTGCAATAAATAAATGCCATAGGTCAACACTAAACTGGTCTGCCAAAATTAACCAGGTTATAAAAATCACATAAATCTTTTTCCTTGTTTGAAGAGGATTTTTGATAAAGATTATTCCAACTAACCCATTTATAAACATGGCCTCTTAATAAAGTTGTAGCGGCACACTCAAGAATGCAGTGTTGCTACAGCGCAAAGCAGCAGCAAGTCATCTCCGCTGGCAAATAAAGTATTGAAAAAATGTCATTGCACAGTATGTCACTATAAATCACATGTTCCCATGCTTAGTCATTCTCATCTTTCTTCTCCAAACATTTCCCAATTCTGGGAGGATCCTTCAAAACTGAACACCGGAGCTGGACGGAGTATTTCCGTGGCAGCTACAACAGTGTATTACCTCCCATCCGATTAACTCTGGGCCACATTTCTTCTCTTGGCTCGAGCATCACATCAGGATGTTCAGATAATTAAACAACATATCCTTTACATTATTTTCTACGGTCACCAACACAGTCACCACCTCTCAGGATGAACTTGCCCATCCCATTAACATCGTCTGGAGTCCTTTTTATCAGAGAGTACAGTCCACCACTATGCAATGCATATTGTTAATAGCCAGACATTGCCACAATACTTGCTTTGCAAACTGACATTTTTAAACAGACTTTTTAAAAGTTATTAAAAAAGAAAGCAAGGATATTTAAAAGCCCAACTGATTTTCAAGGACAGGCTGGCATACTGTTCTTTCTAAACTGGGATCTCATTTACTGAAGTGAAAAGTTACTGATGTTTCACCTTCTAAAAGAACATTAAACAGGAGTAATCCTGCATCTGGACATTTAGTAAGAGCAAACAACTCTGCAACTTAGGACAGAGGTCTCTTCCAGTATAGTACTTTGCTCAGAAAGAAGTCACTGTGCCTTGCTTAACCTGAAAAGAGAGGCACCAGAGCAGTGAAAGCATTGTATTGGCAGCTTTCATAATTGGTATTTAGAAACATGTGTGCTTCAGATTTGATTGACTCTCCTTCGTCAAAATAAGATTACTATCCAGGGTTTCAAAATGGTGCAGGTACGTCCTACGGGTGTGACAGAGCTGGTCCCTTCTGAACACCTTAAGGGCACACTGACCTCACCTAGCAGAGACAAAAGACTCTTCTGATACAGAGATGAGCCTAACTGTTCTCCCACTGAAACAACATGATTTAACATGCGACAGGGGCAGACAGACAAAATTTAATTACTTCAGGACAAAATCCTTTTTTCCACATGAAAGGATTACTTCTCCCTTTCCCTAAATTATTACTGTAGACTACTATATTTGCATTTGTATAAAATCAAAATTTATGTGGTCTTCAGCAACCTACCTGCAATACCAGCTGCATAGTTTAATTAAGATACCACTGTGCATACTTAAATACTGTAAATGAGGCCACGATAGCAAGAGCTGGACATTTAAGAGAATATACTCCTAGCCCGCATAAAGAAATGAAGAAGAGTAAAGCTTTAAAGAGTCAGATTTTGTAAACTGTTCACCACCTGGAACTAATGTAAATGACAATCTCTAATTTTTTGCAGTCGTATTTTTCCTGAAAACAGCAAACACATTTGTAAAATGAAGTTGAGTTTAAACATCATGCTTGATTGGATAGACAAAAATACTACAGGAGCATGGTTATGACCTATTTTCTAACAAGACAGGAAAGAACCCATTGACAGTCATGACTGCAGCTTCCTGGGAAATGAATGCAAGTTGCATTACACTGAATGAATACAGAATCAGGGACCCCAGAACTAGACACAGCACTCCAGGTGTGGCCTCACCAGTGCTGAGTAGACAGGAAGGATCACCTCCCTTGACCTGCTGGCAACACCCTAATATAGCCCAGGATACCATTAGACTTCTTTGCAGCAGGGGCATGTTGCTGGCTCATGTTCAACTAGGTGTCCACCCAGACGCCCCAGGTCCTTTTCTACAAGGCTGCCTCCCAGCCAGTTGGACCCCAGCACGTACTGGTGCATGGCCTTGCTCCTCCCCAGATGCAAGACTTTGCACTTTCCTCTGCTGAATTGCACAAGGCTCTTCTTGACTCATCTCTCCAGCCTGTCAAGGTCCCTCTGAACTGGAGCACAATACTCTGGTGTCTCAGGATCCGGGAGGAGTGGCTATGTCTCTCACTCTCCCTGATGCTGTGCAGCCTACCAGCTTCCTGTCTTAATTTCTCCACTTGGTGACAGCTCTTCAACCACACCACACTTCCTGCAGAAAAGGTGGCCATCTCTCCCTACCTCAGGGAGACACCCTAGGCACTCCCAGCTGCCTGGGACTTGCACAGCTGCATCCACCATCTGAAGCTCTGAGTTAAAGTCTCTGCCCTGGCAAGGGCAGGTACTCCAAAACCCAGGGAATGTACCCTGCAGAACATCACCACCATATCTGAAAGTTTAGGCTGCTCTGAACTCAGACGAGGATTCTTTCTTTGCACCCTTCCACACAAACTGCTGCATCTGTTGGCTGTCTCTGGGAGTTGTGCTCCAGACCTGGCTGTTACTTACGAGTCCTCCCGTGCACCCGCTAAAAAGGTGCTTGACCACCCCTCTGAAGCAGCAGCTGCAATGAAGGCTCCAAGCACCCTTGGATCAAGGGCAGCTCGTAGCTTCTCAGAAGCCACTAGAGCTTCCTCAGGCCCACATCCCCGTGGCCCCCTTACCTTGCGGCAGCAGACAGCCTCGAGTTTCTCAGAAGGTTCCCAGGGGTCCCCAGATGAGCCTGGGCCCTGTCCCCAGAAGCTCCCATGGCAGAATCCAGACCTTTGTGTCTGTTCACTGCCTCAGAGAGCTGTGCTCTAGGCCTGGCACTTATATAGACCTCTTCCTAGCCCACCAGCTAGACGGGTGCTTGACATTTCCTATTCTGGAGACAGGGAGATGGAATGTCACTTTACTGTATCATATATTTGCGCAGCACATTTTAGACTGGCTTAAAAGGCACTCTGCCTCAAGAATTTAATGAGACTGGTGAGATGATGTTTGATTGATTATGCTTTATGGTCAGATCGGTTTTATTTTGTTCATTTGCTAGGACAGGCTCAGTCTTCAGTCTGAAGCACATGAAGAAAATAATGACAAACATATGCTTCGGAGTTTCAGAACGTAAACGAACAGCTGCAGCCCCAATATGCTATTCAGTTCCTCCCCAGTTTCATTCAAGTGGGAAGACTCCATTTCTCAATTGCCAACTAAATTTTAATAACTATTTCTCTGCATCACCTATCCTGGGTCATAGCTTAAGTCCCCCTCAAATCTTGCTAATAAATAAAAATGTTTGAATATTTAAACATTCATTTTTCTACCAATATCTTCAAAAAATAACTCAAAAGGAAGGCTAAGTAGCCTTGTGTCCATGCTATTGAGTGACGCTGCCCAGCAGATTCTATGACTGCCAGCCTTTGCGGTTGGGGATGGGACTGAGGATCTGAAAAACAAACAGCCACAGGAAGGCAGAAAAATCCGCTCTAACAACACACAGCAGCATAGTTAAGGGTCATTGTTGATTCTTATCCTGTATGAATCAGAGGGAACTAATCACATTTCCACCAGCAGGTTATAAAGCAGCATCGATCTCAGCACGTAGTCAAAAAACTGCAAGGACATTTTTCATAAGTCATTCAGAAATCAAATGCCCTTCTTGCTTAAATACTCGGATTTCGAAACTCACGCGTTCATATAGAACAGTTACAATGACAACACTCAGTGTGCAAGCCTTATGAAGCTTAACAGAATATTATTACAAGTCAAAAGCTAGATTTTAAAACTCCAAGTATAACTCTTGTTGTCAAATCATCTCAATTCTAATCAAAACCAGTGAGTTCTTCTAAAAATCGAGTCTCATAGGAATGAAATAGCCAACTGCAATCAGTATTTTGCCTAAAAGTTTTGATGTAGGTTGTGGAGGGAGATTTAAGACAATAGGATCCAAACATTCCCTTGGTGCACAGCTTTCTTCCCCACTACAGAGAAATCGACTCAGTTTACACTGGGCAAGACCATCACTCCTGTTGTGATACCTTGCAATGCACATCTTCCATTCTAATAAAAGGAGTTTAGGCATTATAAAACTTTGCTGGAAATGGCAGAACATTACTAGGCTCAGCCTGGTAAGGTTGCAGTGTTTGAGAGACCTTTTTACTTAAGTAAATTTTGCCTTCCACGTGAAAAGAGTATGGATTCTAATAATAGATTCTAATAATAATGACAGAAGAACAATCCTTGTTACTGCAAAATACCAACAGTCAAAGTTTTTTCAGAAATCAACATTTTGCTGTTGTGAAGAATAAAATATCATCCAAGTATCACAATGAATTTAAGAAATCTGAAGGTGGCATTCGAGAAGTGGTTTTAGCTCATTTTATAGATCTGTGGCATTATTATCCTTGATTTATCTTGTATTATAACTAACATCACATTTATATAAGCCTACAAGAACAGTACTAGTAAGCAAAAACATAACATCTGAATACCAAGAAAAACTGGTTTGTAAATGTGTTTACTGACAGAGAACAGAGATGTGCTCAACTGAGAACCTGGGTTTTCAGTAATTACTGATATCACCACATGCACATACATCCACACTGCTCAAAAATTTCATTGCTTTTTGCTTTTAATAGGTCACATCTTGACTCAGTTGCAACCACTACACACAGTTAGAGGATTAAGCAAAACAAGTTCAGTAGACTGGAGAACCTGAGAAGAGTCAGTACTAAAGTGCACATCACTAGCATACAGCACTCAGGCATCCAAGAAATGAGTGCAGCATAAATACATGCCCTGTACAGACTTTTACATGACCAGTTTTGCTATTCTGAAACTCAGTGACCAAACTAGTTTAATTTATAGTTTCTCATTATACACAAGCTGCAGAAAATACTTCATTTTACTGAACACCTTCCCAGACCACAGTGGCTTCCCTACTCAATCTTTGCATTGAAGCTCTCTCTTCCTCCGTTCACACCTGTGCTTAACTTCAATGCTTGTTTCCATATTTTAAGAAGAAATAATAGAATACAAGAACAGATGGCATTTTGTGAATATCAGCTTACTTTTGAGAACAGCCGTACTCCACGCATCCTTTACAGTAGGATCTAATTAATATGTCATTATGCTCTATTAAAGACAGATGTACAAGGAGACCTAAAGCTATCAACAAAATATCAGGAACCAAAAGGGATATGTCCGTTAAGATAGTGGCCCTATCAAAAGCATTTACATTCTTTTCATTTTGCAATCCAGCTAAGATAATGTCTCTTTCCACGCAAAAATCATTGACTATTTTCCCAAATAGAAGTGTTCCCTCGTGATATGCTTCCTGTGCTAAAAAGGAAACCCAGCCCTCTCTGTCCCCTGAAACAGTACCTGTTTAGACACAGTAAAACAAATATGCATGAGCATTAAGAGCTACTAATCCACTTTTTAACTGAATGAAAATGCACCTGTATACTTCAAAAGTGTGATAATACACCTCTCTGAACATCCATCAGATCTTCAGAAAACTCCCCCATTTCAGTGCTTCTACTTTAAAGGATAGCAATGCAGCTGCCAGTTACCTTATATGCTGAATCACTCCTCGAAGTAATATTTCTCATGGATTCTCTCCTGGGAGCAAATGCAAACACAGATGAAGTCAAACTAGAGAATACTGTCACTACAAGTGATTTAGAGTCTTTCACAGATAATGGTCTTTGGAGACACCTGAATCTATCCAAACAACCACAGAGCCTCTCATTAAATATAAATGTATTATTCAGAAACTTAAAATCACAGACAGTACCACAAGTTCCTTGTTAGCAAGCCTGCTTTATAGGAGAATACTAGACGGGTAATGAGAGCGAATTACAAAATGTGCAATAGGTATATGTGAACATGTTAAGTGCATGTGCCTAATACAGAAATCATGCGCTATAATTCATACACAAATGACATTTTAAACAGCAAATAAATTCTTTGGAAGTACAGTTCTCAGAGAGAGATAGTCCATGAAGAATTAGAACAATGTTTTCTGAGTACAGCTTAAATTTTGTTTTGGGGTTGCAAATCAATTAGAGCTTTTTGCATAACCTTTTTGACAAATGAGCTTTCTCCCTTTTGTGCTGCCATTCTAAAGTGGGAACAAATGAAGACGATAGTAGAGTTTGAAAGGTATTGATTTTCAGAATCCATTTGTTTCCAAGGATTAAGATAGCCACATTTTTAAATCAACTTTAGGGCACTTTACACAAGACTTAACTAAAATTGCATTTGAGGAATTATTTTCATTTTGAGTAGAGATTTAAAATTTGGTCATTATATTTTAAAGTTCTTTCAGAAGGATAGCTACAAATCCAATTGCACATCGATACACATATACATACACACACTTTTTAAAATATACATGTATTTAGAACACCTTGGTTTCCTACTTCCTTGAAATACTTTTAAATAATCCAGTACTGAGGTTAAAAGGTTCAGATATCTTTCTTGTTCAAAACTTACAAAATTACTTGAGACAGAGCTGGAGAAATGGATCACAATCAAGACAGGTGTTAAAGAGTCACTGAGTACGGTAACTGGCCACAAATGTGTTCAAAACCTACAGCAAAAGGAAGGAAAAAAGCTGCTCTTAATCACCACCCCCCAAAAATCAACCTCCGCTGTTCTTGGATGGCAGGGTGGGAATGTAGTTATAACCAGGGAAAAAACAGACGTGTTCCCCTTCCCTAATTCCAGTTGCTCACACCAGGTACCTGGATGTCATTAAAACAAGGAGTTACAGGGCAAGACTGTCACTATTAGGTTACCACTCAGACTATTTCCAACCTAAGTAGCTACGCTTTAACTGGTGTGGTGAGAGGTTATAAAATCTTTCTCTTCCTGACAAGCTCTCCCCAAACATCAGGAAGCCTTACAAAAGACATATTTACATGTATTAATAATGCACAATATTTACATACATTAAAACATGCACAAACATCCCCCTTTGTTGTCCAGTATTTCTCAATCTGAATAAAGCCACAACATATCCCTCCCTCCCTGTTCCATCCTAGTTTCAAACCTCATCAACATGATAACACACCAGGAACCACAAGCAGTCAAAAGACTTAATTTCACAAGTAAAAATATTCTGCACTAGCTCAAGTTTTAATATTAATTTTATTTCAATTATCTTTGCGTGCCTCTAGGAAGCCTGAAGAAGGTAAAGTAACAAACTGTATGTGTAGTGCATTTTAATTTGGACAAAAGTATTTATTTTGCAACAAATTATTTTCTGTTGCAGCAAAATTGATGAATTTGCTTTCACTTAAGAACTTTGACAGATTATGAAATTTATTTTTTGTTATGAAATTTTACTAAATGCACAGAACTCTTAGACGACAAAGATACTGTTTTGAAAATAGCGTAACTTTTTAAGATTATACGAAAACTTTTCAACAGACAAGTTACAGTATTTGCTCAACCCCTCCGTGAAGGTTTTTAAAACAAACTGAACAGGTACAGAAGGAGTGCCTTAATTGCAGCACTGAAAATGAATCATTGCGCAAGCAGCCGCACCCTGGAAAACACTCTAAAGTGATGACAGTACAACTCATAGGACTTTTCTACCAACTTACTTAAAATAATATTTTTATTTTGATGGTTAATTTTTCCTTAAACAAATGTTTACAATCAATGCCATGATTTCCAAACATGGCAAAGTTTTATGACCTTGCACTTTCATATATTATATGACTTGTTCACAATAACTGTACAAGGGTCAAGTCAGAGGTCTCAGTTTCCAAGGTACCAGTCTAAGGTTCAATCCAAATTTGCTTAAACTCCTTAAACTAGTATCTATACACGTTTCTGTATATAAGCAGTAAGGAATAAACTCTTCTTTAAGGAAGTTCTCCTTGCACAGTTCCTCTTTTTTAAGCAGTTCTTTCCCAATGAAAGCAGAAAACATAAGTTGTGGCAGGAATTACACTCAAATTTTTTCATTCAAGCCAGGTGATTGGATGAAATCTTCAATCACAGCAACATGGTAAAGTTGCAGTCATGCTTGTAAGCTAAAAGCTGGATAAAATTAAGTAGTCACACTTACAGGTAGCTACTGCTGTCCGACTCCTCTGTTGTACATAGCTTCATTTTTTATCCATCTCCAACACTCACACATTATTGCAAGTGACATGTCCCACTGGCATCTCCTTTGGGAGAGTTCGGATGCTTCCATGTGAGTTTTTACCTTCCTTGACCCACTAGTAAAGCATCTTTCCCAATGTTATTGCCAAAGTCCACCCACATAGACAATCTTATTTGTGAGACAGGACTAACGTGGTTACTAAAGACTTTGGAAACCTGACATTTCAAAACACTTCTTTAAGCCAACTTCTGCCATCACTATAACAACACTAAATGGACTGATACAAAACAAGGAGTTGTAGTATAACTGATTCCACAGATCAGCTTCAGCTTGCCTCCTCCCCTTCCCACTGTTTTTGCCTGACTGGGGAGAGCGTATGTAAGCTGTCTACTAAAATACTTAATGCCTTCTATTGAAGCATTACAGTCAGAAACTCAGTCCTTCATATTCTTAATGCTCTTCTGTACCAGCCTTGCTCCTTGCAAAGTGAATTCTCCAGGTGCTTCAAAATGCAATGAAGCCATCTTTGCAAAGGTTTGTGTTGAGCCCTGTAACTCATCCCTTCTGAGATCCACAGTGCCTCAGTAAGTCTACCAATAATCTATCTACTACTATAATCTATGTATATCGACTATTATATGTAAGTCTAACTAATACAGCTTTAGCACATAACCTACTGGCTTGATACTCTGCAGACTATTTTAACATGCAACACAAGCAGAAGTGCAACAGAATTGCATCTTCATGTGAAACCATGGTGGGGAAAAAGAGAGAAAAATCATTTAATCATACATTACTCAATAAATCAGCAACTAGAGGATGAATCACAGAAGTCTTCTCTACTTGCACAGCTAAGTCAACACCCATAGCGGAAGAACCCAGAGAGACATGAATCCATTCACCATGATAAAAGCATCTACAGACTCCAACAAAAGAATGAAAAACCAAGAGGGTCACAACACCACATGCTTTCTCTTCAGGCACAAAAGTTACCTTTTTATCCAATAACATGAGTATGAACAAAAGGAAAGAATGAAGGGACAAACCATCTCAAACAAATGCTCAGTTTGGTTCTTCACAAGTCTCTCCTAGAAGCACAAGCTACAGAAAAATGATTTGATGCCGCGTTGTGATGCTGGCACACAGTGCCATCAGACAACAGTGCAGTGTGTCAGAGAACACATTCAAAAAAGTAAATACGGAAACAGTTCTAAGCTTTCTACATCAGAAACGTACAGAAATTTCAGTCTCTTGCCAGAAAGATCACAAGCAAAAAGAAGTATTTCAGTTTCACCAATATTCAATGATGTGAAAAGGCGCATGCACAGATTACAAACACAATTGCTGGATTTGCTTAAATGTTTCCTTTGTTTTGTATCTACCACAAACTTGAAGACCAAGGCAATAAATCACAAACAGGTCTCTTGCTTTCCACAGTTGTAAGAGAATTGCACAGATACTTCAGAGAAGGTAACAAAACCAGCACTATTTTATTTGTTCCTCAGTAAAATTTCTGAATTTTTGACTTACGGAAGTATTTCAAGGTCTCTTCTATTTGCTCAGTTGTTAAATCAATATTCACATCAGGGGAAATGAGAGGTGTATGAAGCCAGTCGTCGTGGTCATAACCATAGATTGTATCTGCTCTTAGCTTATAATGAGGCAGCTGCTCTTCCAGTAGACTGATGATTTCAACTTCAGGAAGGTTGGTACTGTTGCACACATCTGGTAAGAGAAACAGGGCAATGTCTGTTAGTTACTTTAAATTGAGTACTATATATACAAGCTAGCAAAGATGGTTTTTTGCTTGTTTTGGTATCAGCAAGATTTTCCTGTGTGTAGAAAACAGCTAGATACTAATCGGTTTAGAAGATATGACTAGCACAAATTATGTCAAACTAGCATATTTACTAGCAGAAAATACAAAGGTGTGCTCTTAGGGAGAAAGAGCCCAACCTCTAGAAGCAGGGACTCATCTATGGGAGAATAAGGTGGAGGTGGGGGGGAATAGAGGGCAAGTGAGCATTGATCAAGACAGAGTAGTTACAACCTGGGTATGGAGAAAGCATTAGTGCACCCAGGAATTTCCTTTTTTTTATGTTCTAGTTGACAGATTATTTTTAGCTTGCAAGCTTTACGTATCTCCTTAACTTGGTCTTTGACCACAGTTTAGTACCACTATATTTTTTGCCTTTGCTGCTGGCAGATTTTTCCTCAAAAAAAAAAAAAAAAAAAAAAAAAA
>VZSC01006649.1:82155-100759 GCA_013398225.1 Steatornis caripensis
AGTTCCACCTGAACATGAGGAGGAACTTCTTTACTGTGAGGGTGACAGAGCACTGGCACAGGCTGCCCAGAGAGGTTGTGGAGTCTCCTTCTCTGGAGATATTCAAAACCCGCCTGGATGCATTCCTGTGCAACCTGCTCTAGGCTAACCTGCTTTAGGAGGGGGGTTGGACTAGATGATCTCTAGAGGTCCCTTCCAACCCCTACCATTCTATGATTCTATGATTCATTTTTTGTTGGGGTTGTTTTTTGGGGTTTTCTTTGGATGAAAAATGTTAGTTCACCTCTTGTGAAGAATGTAAGAGTCTACAGAGCCTGACTGAGGTGCTCTTCTTGGGAACAAGGAAATTAAAATGTTTGAAAAATTCAAACCTTTAGTGTCTCTCTGCTTTTAATTGGTATTTCAAAAGAAATGGTCTGACGTTATAGATGAAAAGAAGCAGTTTCAGACAAATAATTTTGTGCTGAGAAGTAAAATGGTTTTGTCGTGTCATTAAAAAGTAGTAGAAAATGGAATGCAAAAGAAGTTATCAATAAAATTTAGGAGGGGAAAAAAAACCCCACAAACTCCCCAACCCCCCACCCCTACGCACATATACAAAAGAAACCCATAGAAGTTGTATTGTGGAAAAGAAATCCACCAGAATGTGAAGGACAGACAGCAAGTCAGTAAGAATTATAGTGGAATACAAGCAAATCAAGACACCATTTTTCTACTCTACCATATAACAAACCTTGAGTGTTTCTGAGCATTTCAAAAGGTCTACCAACTGGAAAAGATATTAATGAGTAACTAGAAAGGCAACTTGTTACGATCCTATTGTCATTAACTTCCATTGCGATTTTAAAATCTGTAATACAAGCAGGAAAGAGGCAGGATCTGATGTAATTGCCTATTTAGAAAAACAGGACACTGTAATTACACTTGTGTATGACTAAACATTAGTTCACCATTTAAATCAGAGCAATATTCTCAGTGCTACAATTACACAGTCTTCCCCTTCACTTCTCCTCCACTCCCTTTTGTGAGGTGCAGGCACTTGTCACGAGAAGGAAGGTATGCCATCTAACGCCATCCTCCATCCTGAAAGATAAAGTTACATTTTATAGAAGACCCTGTTTGTGCCTCCAGATAGTTTTTATTAATATTTCAGATTAAACTGCAAAGATAATGTTAAGTTACATAAGTTCTCTACTCAGAATACCCAAGACATCATTTATGTTTTATGATTAACGGAAGTCCAGCAGGCATAAAAATGTTGCACTTCCTCATGTCCTAACTGGTACCTTCATTTTACCGAGTTATATTTAACAATATAAGCCTAAGACAATGAACTGATCATTATTAAAAATGATAAAACAAAATACAGTTGAACTACACCCTTGGAAGCTGCTCTGTTACAAAATTTGGGTTTTGTCTAAGCAACTTTAAACTTGTAGTCTTCTGGACATCCTTGGCAAACAGAAACTTCTACAAGTAAATTACAAAAACTTAAATGGTTACATGAATTATGAACTCATGATCCCTACTGTAGTGTGGGTCATTCCAGGCTCTGCTTTTGAAAGAAAAGGAGTTAAAAAAGATTTTCTAAGGCTCTTGCATACAGTAGAAGTCTGCAGCTTTCAGCACTTTCTAGAAATAGTTATATATAAACAAAATTTGTTCATTTTAAGTAATGCATTCCAGTGCTTTGCTATCTTCGTAGCTTAAATGCAGCACATGTACAAACGCTCTCACCTCTTTTTGGTGCAAAATATATATTCATATATTCCTCCATGCCCTATTCCTCAGAAGATAAAGTTCCTCAGTCTGCTTTACAGGAGTTCAACATTATTCCTCTGCATGTTTTCTAAATTAGATTAAACCAAATTCTTTGAGAGATTTTTTTTTTCTCTGATGATTTGGTTGCTTCACTTTCTAATCCACTCTTTCAATAAAGATGATTTAAAACTGGGCAGAACACTCCCATTGAGCTCTCCTGCATTTTTTTTTCCTACTTCCAGTACCTTATGGGTAATTATTAATGGATCACTTATTAGCTTGCTCCATACCTTTCCATATATTGGCATTTGACTGACTGGCGTATTTTCCCTTCTCTGAGCATCTTAAACCTCTCCACCACCTCCCTCCCAACTTAAGACAGCCACCAAAGGTTAGCTGGTTGTTTCAGTTTGTTTACATTTCCTTAGAGGAATTTTTGTTAAGACTTGCTGATCTGGGTACTTTCGACTATTTCATCTGTTTCCTCTCTTCTAGCAACATCCATTTAAAACGCACAGTAAGTTAACTTCTCTTTGTGGCAATTGAATTGAAGGTGGCTTTTTTTGTGGGTTTAGGGGTGTGCTGTTTTGGTTTTTTAATTAACTGGGGAAGAAAGAGTCACAATTTCTAGGGCAATCAAGTGAGGATAAGAATACACTTGGTTATTTTGGGATGTACGCTTACACCCCTCCTCTGCTGACAAGTGAGCAAGGAGTTGATCAAACAGAAAACAGAGAGGTCTAAAACAACAGGAGCTGACTGTCGAAGGGGTACAGCACCTCAAGGACTGCCGCTCTCCCTCTGTGCACATAACATCACCCAGATCGTAAGACAACGTGCAGGGTGCTGTCATCCACTGCCATTTTCATCCTGCACTCATGCAGTACATTAGGTCAGTTCCCATACAGTGTTAAACATATATTTAGCTGTCAGTGTTATTTGGACAGGAGGAACGATGCCAACACCTCATGACCAAGCAATCCAACCTCAGCTGAACTAACTTTAACTCAAGCAAAGTTCAACTTGAACCATGTGTAGACAGATTTGAAGATCTCATCCCAAACAACATGGTCACCTAAAGCAGCTCAGAAGTCAAACTCCATTCTCTACCAGGCTTTTGGGTTTCACCTGTTTACAGCTATGACTGAACAGTCATCTTACTGTAGAAATAAAACCTAGCTTGACTGATAACAGAGGAGGACCTATTCAATTTCAGCATCAACTTCACATCAAAAGTAGTGATAAATTCAAAGAAAAGAACCTAAACAAAGAGAAGGGACAAGGGGGACGGGACACAAACAAAAAACACCCCAAAACATATGCAAAACGCATACACAAAGAAAGCAAACTCTACAAATCTCAAAGCCTGGTATCTGCAGGAGTTTTTAGAAACACAATACAATGCAGTTTATCAGTGCAGTCACTGCATGGAACAGAAAATATTTAGTTTTGGTCTGCCTGAATTCTGGTCCAAACCGTCTTAACAGTTTTATTGGCTTGTTTTCAAGCAGAGGCTCCCCTTTCAAGTTTAAAAGGGCTTCCAGGTCTCTACAGAACCTGCTGGCAGCAGATCCTGCTCCCTGGCAAGGAAGTACCTTATTACCCAAACCCCTAAAACAAACAGTAAGCTAGTTTCTCATTTACAGCCCACTGCTGTAAATGGAGCAAAACAATTTCTAATAAACCCAACCCTGTCATGAACCATGCTAGGATCAGGGTTGTGCTCAAGAAGGGACAGGCCAGAATATACAAGACAAGGAAGGCCACAAGAAAACCACTCAGAGACTGCATCATTCCCAGAGCACTGTGCTCCAGGGTTGTCACTCTGATGGAGGCCAACACCTTGCAAATGGCTCAAAGCAGTTGTGCTACCCTGAAGGGCCTCCTCCAAGAAAAGGGAAACAATTGCCGGGCAGAAGCAGTGGATCCAGCAGAACAACTACACTTGAGGTGTGACCTTGGGGAAATGCTGGGCGGCTTGGCAACTTTCAAAACACAAGCTTTCGTCATCAGGTTTTATCACCCACCCACTCTGAACATCTTCCAGCAGACCCCACTGCATCACCACCCAGCAGCTGGTACTCAGCCCACAGTGAGAAAGGGTAAGTCTAAATATCCTCTCCTTCTTAAAAAAATTAAAAATAACCACGCATGGAAGAGGCCACACAAGGGCCTCCATAGACACTTGCAGGCAAATTCTTTCATTTCCCACAACAGATTTCAAACTTCATAACTTGGAACAACTTTTTGAGGCAGTTGGGGAAAAGGAAATAGACAAGACCACAGGAAGAAAACCAAGATGAGAGAAACAAGGAAACTCTCTGGAGAAAGCACGAAGCCTTCTTGTGTCTAATACGGAACCACTTATTCCTCTCCCTGATTTTCAGTCCTGTCTCATTTCTGCACACACATTACACTTCCCCTTGATACTTAGCTGGCTAAAATTTAAACCAGAGAAACTTAAAATGGCTGGCCAAAAAACAGCAAATTATTTTTTTAAGAAGCACACAACACCTGAAGAAAGTCAATTCCCATGCTGGCTCCCTACTAGTTAGGTAAAAGGTTCTCTGCAGAACAGGGCTACTGCAGGAAGGCTAAAGTCCAGCTACATATAATGTGTGAAACTGAAGTTCATCAACTTGAGGCTATCTCATGCTAAACACTAGTGAATCTCAACCCCTGTTTCTGCTTCATGTGATGCATATACACACAGAGAACACAAACTGAAATTCTGTGTCCCTTCTCAGAAGCCAAGGATCAGTAAGCACTTGGCAAATTTTGTGTCCCTGCATGTAAAACACATAAAATGATATAGTACGTGTACCTTTGCACAACAGAGCATGACATTTTCTACAATTTAAGTAGGAGGTTCCCCGCTTCAAATTCTTAGTGTATTCACTATTCACCCACTCCTTTTTAAAACTGTGAAGAAATATGCAACACCATAATGTGAAAATTCATCCCATCAGGCCAAGAAAATTCTGGAAAGTCCTTCTGAGAAAAAAAGTCACCCAGTCTAGCCCAACAATCAACCAGGAGGCCATGACTACATTAAGATTCTTCTTTCTCAGCAGACCACAAGCCTAAAGTCTAATCATATTCCAGGGATGGAAGCAAGAAAGATGGTCCTTCTCTAAATGCTTTTCCAGCAGATATTTCCTGGCTGCTTGAAACAGCGCAATAGCCTCATTTTCCCAATGTTTTCTGCCCATTTAGACACTCATGGAATGGAGTGAATTAGCCACTAACATTGTGAGCGAGATCTACATAAAAATGAAAAGCGAAAGGGTAGCTATGAAACTTCAACCCTGTAATCAGGCTGCTAGCTGGTTTGCTGAAGAGAGAAACACAGCCTGTAGTCATCCATTATTTGAGCTCTATAGGCCCACACAGAAGCAAGCATTAACTGGGGTCCGAATTACAAGTATTTCTTGAATATTATTTAACAATTACTCTGCACATACGTCTGTAATGGGCAAACCCCCAGAACTCACCATATTCCTATTCAATTTCAGTTCTAGGATCCCCAGAATGCAGCTGCTTATCCTGAAACCTTACAAATACTACTGCTGAACTGAGGACTATACATGCACGACACGTATGTTCTGATGTAAAGTGTGCCATTAGCTTCTAGGGCAAAGAAAATTACTTCTAATAAAAAGAGAATTCACTGTCCTCCCAACTCACTGACTTGCCCAAAGGGAAAGATGGCCTTAGCATCCTACACATCAGAAGTCTCATTGCTGGCTGCAAAGTTAAACTGCTGGAAGAAAAGTTCTTCAACAAGAAAGCTGTATCGTACCTTTAAAACTCAGACTCCTCAAACAGCCACGGCAGCTTCTGCAACTTGACTGGCATGACAGGATTTTGGAATTGCAAGTCCTGCGACACCTTTAGCCAAACCTATTTAAGCAGTAGTTAATTCTTCTGCCTCTGAACATAGAAAAAACCCGTACAAAATCCCGTCTTCCATGGGAAAAGTCCCCATGCCAACCTCAGACATTCCCATTCTGGGCTGCCACAGCCAGGCTTCAGCTGACCTGTAATTGAGTACCACCCACAGCACTTTCTCTCTTGCACACATAGGTATCAACTGGACTTCCCACCCTGTGTAGGTGAGACATTATGCAAAAGGCAAGCAGTACTCACGGCAGCCAAGTGGGCACACTCAATTGTGGAAAAGGAATTTTTGATGATAAGTCCAGCCCACAGAAAAGAATGAAGCACACGAACAGGGATTCTTATCATCTTCTCTATATATTACCATGTGTCACCTCAGTTATCTGCCATTTCTTATTTTAATTCATACAAACATGCACTCGTAACAGCAAGGATAGGAGCAGAAAGGAGAAAGACTTCNTTGATGGTAAGTCCAGCCCACAGAAAAGAATGAAGCACACGAACAGGGATTCTTATCATCTTCTCTATATATTACCATGTGTCACCTCAGTTATCTGCCATTTCTTATTTTAATTCATACAAACATGCACTCGTAACAGCAAGGATAGGAGCAGAAAGGAGAAAGACTTCAAGAGTCTGCTTTTCTTTTCCTCTCCCATCCTCTTTCCCCTAAACAAATCCAGCTTCATCACTGGAAAAGAAAATGTCCCTTCTCCCCAAAAGTTTTAAAGGATTTGTGCAAGAACATAATCACAATTCTTCCTTTGCTACAAAGGAGAATTGGTATGAAGGATCAGATCATTCAATATTATCCAAAAGAATAATGTTGTGCAGGAAAACTCATTACATCAACCAGGCTGGCAGCCGAAGTGGAAGGAAAAAATGCTGTTCCTTCAGCTCTGTCACACCAGGCGCTGGCCACGCCTGTCTGTGAAGTGTACAAGCCATAGAACTGTCTTCCCACATAGGTCATTGTACTCAGCCTACATCTGCATTTTTGGGTATGCAAAGCACTAATATTTCTAGCACGTCACCTTCCTTGGTAGGAAATTCTACTTAAATTTGGTAATTGAAAGCATATTGAAGAAGCAGGCTGGGTGAAAACTTGGCTTAGCCAAATATACCTAATAAAGACTGGGACAAAGCTGGGAACGTCGAAGTAACAGAGACAACAGAAACTGCAGTTCCAATGCAAGGAATGTGATTGTTTATTAGGTTAAAGTCTCCCTGCTTTTGTTTCACCCTACACACACATTCCTGCTGGGTATAAAAAGGTGAGAGAGATCTTTGTGGTGAGATGCCGCTCAACTATTAGGTCGCTACTGTACATATGTGTATATATATATGTACATATACATACTATACATACTTATACAATGCCATACATTCGAATGAATTTTGCCTTAGTATGGAAATGCTTCTCCCTGTAGATAAATGCAGTCATACTTATGTTTGTATTTTTACATTAAACAGAAAATAAAAGGAAACTCCACCACCACGGCTATTCTTTTAGAGTAAGAACAAAAGCTATTCATGTATCAAATGCATGCTGGCAACGCTCTGTTAGCAGAGTAAGAATAAACACATTCATTAACCATTAGGATCTTCCAGCTGCCAAGACAGACTGAAAATGTCTCAAAAACCCATTGACAGATCACTGAGTACAGAAAACCCTGAAAAGTAATTGTCCTGCTTTTGCTTGTTGTTCAGCACAGCTACAAAATGTGCCAGTCCCTAAACAATGACTGTCAATTAAGCTTTAGAATCACAAGCAAAATATAAGAATTAATTCTTATGCAGCTTGCTCTTTACAGATGTTGACTTTAAAGGGAAAAATTGTTGTTTCATGATGGACACACACGTACACTGAGGGAGAAAAGTAAAGCTGCACTCAGCATGTTACTAGAATATTAGCATGTGAATTATGGAATAAAAGTATTTCACATATTTAAATAGAGCAGTAATCAAACGTAGCCCCTTGAGTCTTCCAGTACTATTCAAGTGCACTGCAACAGGAAAACAAAAAACACAAACCAAAAAAACAACCCCAAAAAATCCACCAGGCTCTTGCCTTCAGGAGTTCTTTCTCCAAAGAACAAACTCAGAACACCGATGAATACTTACTGCTCTCATTCTTCCCTACCCACAATAAAGTATACACTTAGGAATGACAAGTGCTTCCCAAAACAAGGGAAATTTAGAAACAAATTTTAAAAATGTCACACTGGACTTCAGTAATTCCCACAGTTGCTTTCACAGTGACTCTAGAATTGACAGGTTATACTAAAACCCATATACTCCTCTTCCTAGTATGACGTAAGTAAGCAAGAAGGCTGGATAAGGAACACGGCAGTAGCAGCAGAATTCTGCAGGGGGTGGGGGTAGGGAAAAACCACACAAAACACCCCAAAGAAAAAAATCTACACCACAACACAAAAGGATAATCTTTGAAAGAAAAAAATTATGCCTGGGATACAGACTAACAGGTAGTATAACAACCTGTAACAGGAGAAGAATCAGGAAAAACACTAAGTTATTGGCAAAGAGTAAGAGCTGGAAAATAACTGATGGGAAGCAGTGAGGGGCAGGGGGACAAGCTGTGTGAAGTTGACTGAGAATCCACCAAAAGGCAGCCAGAAAATTCAGAGGCAGTGATGCAGCAGGCATAGAGAATAAGATAATTTTGTTAGAGTATGCTAGACAAAACTAAAGTCAGACTCACAAAATAGTTGCAGTCATGCTGAGGGAGTTCTCATTTTAACAGCATTTCTGGCATGCTTTAGAGAAAGAAAGTGCTCAGAATTTAGCAATACCTGCTTATAGGAAGTTGCAGGAAAGAAGAGTGAGAAGAGACTGTAATTAGATCAAGCTTATGGTATGAGACTGGTAACAGCAATAGCAAAGTAAATGAACTGAGGCAAGAGCCCACATTCTCAAAGATTTAAAGGAGAGGCTAAGAAAGCCGGGAGAGGAGAAAGCCATGGTATGAAAATTATGGAGGTTTTTCAAAATCATCAAGATGAAATCATAAGAGGAACGAAGAACGATATTCACCAAATCTTGCATAACTAGAAAAACAAATACTGGCAGAAACTAGTGGGAGATGGGTTTAAGTATCACTGCACACACCCAGTAAAAACCATGAACTTGCATGGTAACACAATCCGCAGATTCAAAAACGGTTTAGACAAAGTCACAGACAGGGCCCAACAATAAGCAGACACTAAAAGAACCAGGCAGGGATGTACCCTCTATATCCCTATACAACAGTTCTGCAAGACGGAGATGCTTATGCTGAGAATAAACTACTGAGAGTGGCTGCGCATATGCTCTCCATACCCAGCCTCTGCTGCTGCTGGAGTCAGAAACACACTCCTGCGCCAGCTGGTTCAACGCAGGAGAGCATTTCTTACATTCTTCATTTGAGTTCCAGCTCTGCCAAGCAGTATCTTACACCTCTTCTCTCATATCAACAAAACTGAGAAACATACCCCAAAACAGGAACTGAAAAAGAAGTGCTACAGCAAGTTAATGATGCATAGGGAACAACCACTAAAAGAGAAAGGTAACCACAACAGAACTCAGAGAGGTTCAAATAGAGGGAAGCAATTCAAAGTTGTTATTACTTTATCAATACTTTTGTAACCATTTAATGCTTAGAGGATGACCACCCAGTCTGTAACAGGTACCAAACATGACCAGAGCAACCTGTTCAATATTCTCAGAACACCAAGCATGTACGCTCTGGTGGTATCTCACGCACCCAACACGGGACAGCCACAGATTCAGTATTTTCCCATCTTCTACATAACAGGAGTAAAGCACTCTAGTAACAAGCTTTATTACCAAAATCCTCAAGGAGTTATCTTGTGGCAGTCCTGCTTTGTCAGATTCGGAACACAAAAAAATAGAAATTCAGCTTTTCAAACAAGACAGGTAGGGAGTGGGGAAACTGGAATGGAAATTCTACATGCCTTAGGCATGCCCTTTAAACTTCAGTAAGTACAGAAAAAATGGTCCAAATTACACTAGCTATCTGTAGGATCAGTCAGTCATCAAAATTAGCTGACGTTGCCATGAAGAGTGGTAATATTTGATGGAAGAGAACAGAAGTTCCATGTCATGAGAACATAATTAAAGCCTGAATAAAGATAGAGGCAGAATGAAAATCCAGAGAAAACTTTTTGCCCGCAAATGTCTCTGTTGCTAGGAGATTGCGTGAGGCTGGAGAGCAAGAAAAAGCTGTTTCCTCTGGATGTGTTATGACTACCCATTATTGCAGTCAGTGCAGTAAGGCAGAAGTTACACTATCCGCAAGGCGAAATAATACTAACTCCTCTCAGAGATACCTCCCAGCTGAGAGAAAAAAAGGATTTCATGGTTTGACCCATCCAGTGATGCAACTTTATTTAAAAAAAAAAATCAATTTGTGTTAATTACAAACAAAATAAGACGCAGAACAGGTTATCACCACAAAGAATTTCCTAAGAACCCTCAAGGAATTGCCCAGAACACAACAGCCAGAGAACACACTGCTACATGTATTTGGAAAGAGTAACTAGTACAATGAACAAATGAATCACGCAAACTAATGAAGGAGCTAGGCAGTTTAAAGCACGGTCCGTTCACCATCTCCTTTTTCAGAGAAGAATTAATGAAACCTACATGGCATATTAAGCAGTTAGCTCTTGAATTACAAAGTATATCATGCCAAAACCACTGCAAACAGCAAATCTTCAGATATGAGAAAGCAGACTTAAAGTTAACTTACTGGAGATGGCTAATGATACTGTGTTATGCGTATTTTAAGAGGAAAAACAAAAACACCACACAAAGAAATCTGGCAGCCAAACATCTGTCACAAGAGTAAATTGCTACTCCAGGGGTATTTCAGGCCTCCGTCCCCACCATACTCTCCGTTTCCAGGACAGGATTTGTCTGACAGTAGCTGATGGACAAGGAAAAAAGGCAGACTAAGAAGCTTTTATAATTCACAAAATTGGACTATTGACCAACTTAGTGACACTCTGCTTTATCATGTTAACATTACAGCCCTTCCTGCTCTACAAAAAGTGGGACGGGGGATGTTAGACGGAAGCCCCCAATCCCAGTTGCTGCGTCCATTAACATCTGACCGAAGTATCCAGGTCTGCACAGCAATTACAGGAAAGACACAGACACCTTCAAATGCACTTCGGTTCCCTTTCTAGCAAAAGAGACACTAGATGGTGCTACACCCGTATTCCTGTTTTTAGGCTCTCAGATGAATGGTAACAGCAATAAAAAGAGAAGTTCAAATGCAGAAGCAACTGGGACAACATAGGTGTCTCTCAGAGGTGTAGTAGCAGCCTGTCGCTTCCATGCCATACAGTGGTGCCCCACTGTCCACCAATCTCAGGACTTGAGCCTCCTTCTGTAGGAGCTCCACAAGTGATAGCAGTAGAAATTCTGTAAGTCAGGCTAATGGAACTCTTCTCTTAAATCTTGCTAACAAAATCCAAAATGAAGTAATAATTAAAAAAAAAACCAACCCCAAAACTACTACAGCAGCTACTGAATCCATTCTCAAGTTCAAAAGTGTTTAGAAAATACATGCTCCACCAGTAACATTTTTTTAATAACGACTCTTACAACATTCACAAACAATATTTTTTTTTAAAAATGGTTCAATTTCATTTGCTCTTCTATGCTCAAATAAGCACAGCTTCAGAAGCTTCTACTTGCACAGCCATAACACTTCAGTTATAACCACTATGAAGTCTGGATCGCTCTACTATTAAATTCAGTGGGAAAGAAGTCTGTTAGGGTGCTGGCCCCCATTCAGAGGTAACACTGGCTTAAGGAAACTTTTCATCTCACCAGTTTCGTCATCCAGGCCCACCCTTGCAGCATTCATTGCCTCGGATATGCCAACATAACTGCTTTTAGGGCACATGGTAGATCACCTCTGATCTGATCTCCTCACTGCCACAAAAGCAGCAGATGGATTCTATCCAGACCAGTTGCTAAAATACCTCCAGGTGCACTCGACAGAAATCTGATCAAGCACAATTCTGTGGTGGTTTGGGGACAGGAAAAATTTAAGCCAACCCTGTATCCAAGAAAACATGCTTAGCACAATCAGAATGTGCAATGCACCCTCAGCTGCATTACATCTGCTCTTGGGTCCCAGGCAGGAAAGATCATGCTGCTGAGAGAGAATGCCAAAGTGCTTCTCTTCTGCCAGCAAAGAGAACGGGGTGGGGGGATGCAAGCAGCAAGAATTTACAATTCTTTGAGCACCAAAGGCCCTCTTGCAAGTTAAATAGCAAAATGGACACACCACATAATTTGTTCTTAGGCTTAAGTTCTATCAAGTCAACTGCAATTACATTACCATTAGCTGGTTATGTTTTAGAAAGCATCGCCACATAGCACTGTGACTCAGTTTCCTAGTTTTTTTTTCTTAACTGTGTTCAAGCCTTTATTTGCAAGAATTTTTGCAGATGACTTTTACAACAGGCTCTAGGTGTTAAGTCTTGGACTAAAAGAAAACAGATTACCCGATCGCTGAATTCATACATGCTTGCTCTAGGATGAGTCAAGGGTTGGCATCAGAAGAAAAATCCTGGTATATGTAGACTTGATATGAGCAATTTCTTTCCCACTAAATAGTTTTAAAGTGTAAATAGTGCTAACCTGTCAGTCAGACCTACACAAGTCTTCATGTTAAAGCCTCTGACAAGCCTTATTCCTCTGCCAAGTATTTCTCTTTCTGTTTCAAGAGTATACACTGCACACCACCATGTACTACTGACAAAGTAGAGATTTTACAGAGGAAGCATGAGATCAGTTCCTATCTCCCAGTCTGTGCCTTCTGACACCTTTAAAAAGCACAGCAAAGAGCTGAAACTCAGAAAAATCAATTTAAAAAGAAAAAACAACCAAACCCCAAAACAATCAACCAAAAAAACCATCACTACTTCTACTGCAAGTCTTACCATGTTGTCTCTAGGCCACAAGCAGTACAAATTTGCTGCTGCAGAACAGCTAATTCATAAGAAATCATTGCACGATCAACTGGTAAACCACACTTGGCTGACAACTAAGCAAGTAGAAAGAGATTCAGAAACTACATCACACTTGAAAGAGTGTGAGGTAGGAAGACATGAACTGACCTCCGCTTACAAAAACTAATTCTAAAAATTAACAAGTAAGACAGAGTTTGTCTTGCCTTTCAAGGAACCATAATCACAGAGGCACCTTGATTCACAAGAGAAGTTAGTTGGTGGGGCCTGTAGTCAGAAATGGAAAAACATAATGTCTTCCTGTTAGCAGGGGAGGGACAACACAGTCAACAGAACAACTTGCAAGACAGGTCCTTCTACAAGGGGCCTGGAAAACAGTTATGTTACCAGAAACGCACCTATGTAAGGTGTACAGTTTCAAGTGTACCCACCAAGCAAATACGTAGAGGGCAGTCAAAAAGAGTGATCTAAACCCATGAATACCAGGGAGGAGGGAGGAGAGTTAGTTTCTGTTAAGAAAACATTTATTTTATGTAGAAGCATACCTGACTGAAAGTGACTTCAGTGTTAATCCTGCTCCTTGTCTTCTCAAGAGAATAAGGATGGCCAAGCAGAGCGTCTCTCCCATTCTATTTTCTTTTTTCAGAATATCAACCCTTAGCAACTACACAGCAATTGGGCTGAACTAAGCCAAGGCAAACTACAAAAGTATCTGTTGATGGTCAGCACTAACTAATTCTCTGACCTACAAACAATTCTAGAAATGGCTAGAAGTAATTCAGGATAAAGGTATCTGGTAGTCAATTAGAAGGCCTCAGGTCTTACTTCTATTCTTCTCAGCCCTCTCATTTGTCCCTCCCAAAAACTCAGCTGACTCCTCAAACATTCCCAAAAGACCTTGGAACTGACAAGGTCACTTAAAGCTAAAAGAAGCCTCACAGCTCAGCCAACAAATCATGCATTTGGAATGGAAACCGCCTGTCATTTCATGGCTGTACCCACGACTAAACTGGGGTACAGTGATTATTCCAACACAAAAAAACTGGGTCAGCTGACCACATCACTAAAAATGTAATTATATTTAAAATACCACGCAAACACATATTCCATTTATTTGTATGAACTCTACAATAAAAAGGCATTTAACC
This sequence comes from Steatornis caripensis, assembly GCA_013398225.1. Classification (NCBI taxonomy): domain Eukaryota; kingdom Metazoa; phylum Chordata; class Aves; order Caprimulgiformes; family Steatornithidae; genus Steatornis; species Steatornis caripensis. The sequence continues at coordinate 95,972 of VZSC01006649.1, forward strand.
TTTCATACAAGCATGCGGAAGCAGCTGTTCCTTATACATTAACTTTTATAGTTCCAGAACTAATGTGGCAAAAACAGAATGGTTTTGAAAAGCAAAAATATGTACAGTCAAAACACAATGTTACATACTGTTTCTCCCATCCCCTTTTCCCACAAAGCAATTCTCACGTCAACACAAAAATCTAAATTACGCTGAACATTAGGACAACCATTCCATAATTTCAAGGGGCAGTATTTCCTTCCCCTCATTCCTAACTTCCAGTTGGTTTATTCTCCAAACGAACTTCAAATGCTTCAACTTTCCAAGCACATAAGTACAGTATCCTAATTTGGAAAAGTCTACATGCCTTAAACCTTACAAAGCGCTTTCACTGAAAATCCAGATGCTCATGAAATCACTTCTTGAACAAGAAAAAAATGTACAGAACAGCAGCATCATTGTCCAGGAACCAGATATCTCACCAACAGCTTAAGAACAGAAGCTTAACTATACATTCCCATATCCTTCCCAAGATAAAAGATTTGACTGCTTACCGGTAATGGTGCAGGCATCTCTGTACTCTCTGCAGTCTGGCACATCATCTTCCACGGCTTCACTTACATAGTGCTCTTCATGAATGCCTGTGTCACAGGCTAGGACTGCATGATTCGACAGCTCCGAAGGAGGCACGGTGGCGGCCAAAGCACAGTCGTGCAAAGCTGTGGCGTCCAGCTTGGCAGGTTTCACAGCGTTGTACAAACTGCCATCAGGGGGACCAGCACTGGAGACTGGGTCTGTCTGGCAGAAACAGAACTCCTTCTCTTTGCTAGAGTTGGCTTCAAGAAGTCTGCAAAACACAAAAGAAACAAATGTTCCATTCAAGCCATTCCAAACAGCATAGATCAGAATAGATAATGTTCTTTTCCCTAAACATTAGTTTAACCTGACAAGTTCAACAAATACTAAAAACCAGTCTTCACAGAGCAGCTGCCTATCTTTGCACAGTTAAGTCAAGCAGGAAAGTGCTAATCCTTATACAGTGTTATTTAATAACAGCTGATTAAACATGCAGATTTTTGCCTAACCCAACTTGGGGTAAGCACAGTCCACCCACCTTGGCTCATTCACCAACTACCTTTCTCTCATGTCAGCCAAGGGAAAGCTCTATGTAACCCAGCCTGCTGCAAGAGCAATGGGGTGCAGACAGACTGCACATCACTGGTCAATTAACTGATACTTTAATAACATCATCATTTGAAACTGACTGATGCCAGACAACACAGAAATGTGTAGGAGCTTATACTGTAAGGCTGCTAGGCTTATCCTCTCTGCTGGGCCACCCTGCACAGCCCAGCCCTTCCCTGCCAAACTGCCAGCTGCCATCTTTGCTACCTTTACAGGGTGCACAAGAAACAGAAATCAAGGTGCACTGGGTTAACGAGGCATCCACTGAGGCTGAAGCACTGGGGAGCAGCAAACAGGGAACAAAGTCCCTCGCAGACAGATAACAATGCCCCCAGCAAGATTAAACTGGCCAGAGAAGGAACAAAGAAAAACCCCTCCTATCCAAAAACTTCATTGAACTTTTTTGATAAGAGGCTAAAGGCATTGCAATAATTGGTGGTATAGTATTGCTTCCGGTTAGCAGCAGTGTAAGAAAAGATGCAAATGCTCATTACTGCTAGGAAAGGAAAATACAGTCAAGAGATTGCAGAAAACCAGACTTGGGAAAGGACGTGAAAGGCAGGAAAAAAAGACTTTATATATGTAGTAGTTCCAAGGTATAAGCAGCAGCTGAGGAACAGGCCATACAAGAACACCCGGACTACATGGAAAAAGCAGAAAGCAAGCCAGCAAGATGACACAAATGCACTGGTCTGCAAGAAGGTGTGGATGCAACTCAATATGCAAGTGCAGCAACACAACATGCTATGTTCAGTACGTCAATGAGAACGAGAAATAAAAGTTTTCTGGAGAATCCTATGAAAAGAGTTCTCTTTAATCTCTAGGAACACATCCAGATAATCTTATTTTGCTGTTAAAATTATACTCAGGATTTTGGCATCTTATTTCCTGGCATTTCTAGTAAATAACATCATTGCTTCACCAAGGTGTGACAGTATTTCTAGAACCTCATTGCAAGATTCAAGCCTCTATCTCTAAACTGACAAGATACAGAATTTGCATTGTAGACCTTCTGGGAGTAAGCTTCAGAAAAACGTTGCAACAAAGTTAAACACTGTACCAGCACCATCTTTTCTCAACCTGTTTTCTTCCCTTTCACCACAGGCATAAGAACAAAAGCAAAATTCTCTCCCCCTCTCAAGAGGGTCTCAACAAGGACTTATTTACACTGAAATCAGAACACCAAAACTGGAAAACAGATGGGCAATATTAACTCTGGGGAAAACAACCTTCTTATACACAAAATGACATTTCATTAAGCCTTTCTCAATTCCACACATTTCTATTTCCACGTGGTATCGCTTAACCTGGAAATAATTCTCCTACCGAGAGGTTCAAAAATCTGTATTTTGTAATAATCATAATAGCTATAGGAAAAGACTAAATCAAATGATAAATTTATGATACCATAGCCTTACACAAATGGTACTCTACTGTGGCAGCTGCAGGAAGAGAAGTTTTGCTCGAGTGCTGTAAGAGAAAAAATCTTATGGTTCCCCTGCAGTGCATCTATTATTTCGGCACTATCACAGCACATACTGAAAAGAACAATGGGGTGACTTGTACTAATTATTTTTTAAATTGTCCCCTTTCAAGTGGCTCTTTAAGAATAAGAAGAGGGAGATTACTGATATCAGAAATTAGTTGTTCAAATGAAGCTGGAATCAAAATGCAATCTTCACTTCCCCCTCTGCATTGAAGACAGAAACAGCTTAAGCTACAAACAAGAAAATATACTGGAAATACATGGACTGACTGATTAAAAAGGCTCCATTTTGTCCTAGTTGCTACCACAAATCAGTGAATCATATTTGTTTTGCGAAACTGTTAGATAAGTCCGTTATGAACAAGGGCACATCTGGGAGTAAGCAACTGAAAGCATTAAAAGGACTCTAGCTCTTCTTGCCCTCCTCCCCACGCCCTGCCTTAGCAACTACGGGAAGCCAGCAACATAACAACACTACCAAATGAAATAACACCGATAACCAAAGAGTGATTTGTGTCTAAACGTCTTTAAGTGAGTTTTGGGAATCTGAGATCTGGTAACTTTTCTGGAGACACCAACATTCAACATCTGACATACCTGATCCCCTTTAGTCATTCACCACTATCTCCCACACACTCCTCACCAAACAAACTTTTGGCCAGAACATAACATTGCAAGTTGTGTTAGAAGTTTGTGTTGAATGAGTTTCACCTCTCTTCCTTCACCTAGCTATCATTCACCGCAGTGAGACATCATGGAAGCTGCACTCTAACAGCTTCTGCCTTGTCACTGTTAAGAACAAGTAAATATAGACACACACACATTCCGAAACAAAAATTCATCCCTGCTCTTCCTTCCTACAAGCTGTTTTACTGTTGGCACTTATGGAAACCATAAACAAACAGAGCATGAAAGAACAAACAAGCAACAAAAAGCATCCCCCCAAAATGCCCCCCTCAAGTCAGTCTGCCTGGTCTGCTGGAGAAACCCACACAAGATCTACACGAGAAATTCAAGTTCTGCGTTAAGGAAGAGAATTTGCCTTGATCTTAGAACCTTGTATCATGAAGGAAACAAAGCAGGCATAAATGCGCATGCCTACTCCATTTCAGACTTACTTAATTTCCTCTATTTCAATAAACAGAGTGGGAAAATGTTGTTCGGACTCTATCAAACCCATAGAGGCACTGTTTGCACTGCCTTTCTCTCAAGACGAGTATTAGCACCTAATCCAGGGGTGCACACTTTTACTTTAAACTTTTATCTAAATCTTCCTGTTGCAGAAAAGAAAAGCAAACTACAGCTGAGCAGTATTCACCAGATTGCCAACACAGTCCTGAAGAGAAACAGACATTGTAGCTAACATACCCACTAAATATGCAACATTAATATTGTTCTTTAGTCGGTCTCACCTGCATACACAGGACTTATTATGAGATGATACAAATTGTTATTGCAGTTTCATACTTACTCCTTCCAACATCCAAACAAGTACACAATTTGTAAGTCAGATTATGACATTTCTTGACGAAAATTCAACGCAATTCCTTCTTTCAACTGTGTATGTCAACAGCAGCCTACACAGAGGATTTAAATAACTCTTCTACCTAATACGACATAATTCAGCTTTTACCTCAGTGGCTGTATTGCATCCCTTCTACCAGTCTAAATAACAATGACAGTTTGGGGCCAATAAACAGACCTGAGTCTGAAGAAATATTTAATTCGCAATGTTTTAACCTAACTTTTCAGTGTAAAACTGTTTGCAGAAAGAGCACAATTCCGTTATCTAAATGTTTTTAAACCAGGTCATTTTACTGTGGAAAAAAAAAAACAAACCAAACAACCAAACTTATTTGCAAGCTGTTTGTCAAAGGTACTCATTCAAAACTTGCACTTTGTAGGAGCAACTACAAAGCAAAGACTTGCTCCTGTACACGTCCTCTGTGNCAACGCAATTCCTTCTTTCAACTGTGTATGTCAACAGCAGCCTACACAGAGGATTTAAATAACTCTTCTACCTAATACGACATAATTCAGCTTTTACCTCAGTGGCTGTATTGCATCCCTTCTACCAGTCTAAATAACAATGACAGTTTGGGGCCAATAAACAGACCTGAGTCTGAAGAAATATTTAA
>VZSC01006650.1:0-10082 GCA_013398225.1 Steatornis caripensis
CAGCGCGTAGAAACAGTTAAACCCTGCTCACGGAGGGAGGCAGCGGCACCCCCGGCACGCATGGGGCACCCGCAGCGTGTCCCCACTGCCCTGCGCCGAGGCAGCCCCCGATCACAGCGGTGCAGCTGGGGGCAAAGAGCGCTGCACCCGGCAGGGCTGCGGCTAGGCCCGCACAGCGTGGCACAGCGTGGTCTGTGCGTGGCGTGGCAGGAGGCCAGCCTGCGAGTGCCCAGCTGCAAGCAAGTGGCGGCAGGGTCACCTCTAACCCGGGCAGACCGGGGTCGAATGGGTGAAGTGCCAGCAGGATGGTGCCCGGCTGGGCGGGGGGCGCACGGCCAACACCCCACAGCCCGGCAGCCCCGCGGCACCAGTGGGGCAGCCACCAGAGCCACGCAGGCAGGGGGAGGTTGGGGAGAGCTCGGGGCGGGGGGCGGTGTGAGGAGGCTGCTGTGGAGCGAGAGCTGAAACGTTGTCATTCCCTGTAAAAGTCAGACAGCACGTTGTCCAAGTATTAACTGAGGTGTAGTGCCAGGTGTGTGGTGCCGGCAGAAGGAAGCACCGCAAGGCCCCGCTGCCACGCTGCAGCACAGCCCCTTCGGCCCTGGTGGCTGGGGACCATGGCTGGGCCAGGCTCTGCCGGGCTTCCTTTTGCTGGGCTGGTGCGGCAGCGTGGCTTCAGAGCGTGCTGCACCTAGCCACCTGCAAAGGCATGAGGGGACATAGTAAAGAGGGGAAAAAAAAGCGCAAGTAACACTATGTAAGATGAGTGACCACCTCCCTGGCACCACTGGGCAGAAAGGATCCCTGCCCAGTTTGTCACTGGGAGTCACTGGGGGCAGAAGAGCAGCCTCCACCTCACATGTCCCCAAAACCCAGAGCTGCTCCCAGGCCTGGCGGCTATGGGGGCACACAGAGCGGGACATGCCACAGCCTGCCACGGTCACTGAGTTTGGTTATGGTGTGCACACGCACTCCTCAGCCCTGGGAACATCTTTGGGCTCGAGACGTGGGCGTCCTCACAGGACCTGCGTCCTCACAGGACCTGGCACGTGCCGGGCAGCCGCTAATGCCACTGTTCAGCTTTTCAAGTGCTTCCTGTAAGATGAGATAATAAAAACGCATGATGAAATACGTACTGTCCCAACCCCAAATGCCTCTGCCTTTCTGAAGCCAGGCAGCTGCATGACCCCTCTTCCACCGTGGCACCAGACATTTCTGTACCCGCATTAGAGCAGGTTTGCCAGAGGTGACCGCAGCTGTGCCGCTGGCACGGGCTCCTGCGCACTGCAGGCACCAGCATGTGCCACATCCACGGCCAGGCCCGTGGGCTGCACTGCAAAGAAACTGGGCTGCAACTCCAGTAGCCACAGCCATTCCTGAAAAGCAGAGGAGTGACAGGGATGGTCCCCTCTCCCGGGCACATCCCCGTGCCCCAGAAGATGAAGTCCCCATTGGGAGGATGTTGGCAGTACCAGGACATTATTCAGTGCCCAGGGGTGGTGGTGAGGACAGGGAGGTGGTGTGGGCTGGTGGGTACCAACATGCAGAGGGACTTCAGCTCCTTCCCACCAAGGGGCCCTGGCCGTTCCCTGAGGATGAGCACAGCACATGGGAGCAGAGACCAGTGGTCCCCATTAGGACCAGACCCAGCGGTGAGCAGCTGGAGACCGAGCAGAGAAGGATTGTTCCCCATAGCGGCCTCAAGTATCCTTCCCACCCTGTCATCCTCCCACCACCCTGGGGCCAATGATGGATGGCACAATGGGGACCCGCAGGTTTAAATGTGGCTGCACCCCGAGACGGTCCCATGGCACCCGTGCCAGCCCTGGCACAGCACAAAACCTGTTCAGGAAAGGGCACAGCCCCACGGGCTGGAGGGGGATGTGCAGCCCCAACCAGCACGTGCAGCACCCCTCCACAGAGCTCAGTCGCTCTGCTGTAAAGTAGCCTCAGTTAAATGTTTACCGTCGAAATTTAGCATGCGCCAAATGATCCATTACACTTTTTTTTTTTATGTTTACCATTAATTATTTTTAAAATGAGGCATTTTGTTTCTAAGGTGAGAGGGACAGGTCTCCGGCCATGAGACCAAGAGAAACCACTGCGGGGCTCCTCCAGCCTTTTCAAACCAGGAGGCAGTGTTTTATAATAACGGGCCGTTAATTGATAGTGCATTACTGCGCAGTTCCTACCGAGCTGCCTAGCGTGGCCGCCCGAGAGCAGGGGGCCGCAGCGTGACTGATGCTCTTGCAGGAAACTCAGGGGCAGGGCAGCCCATTTGGACACTCGGTCAGGCTCGAGCAGCGGCTGCAAGGCTGTGCGGGGGACCAGGGGGCTGCTAATAACCCCCCCTGCATCCACTGCGGCCGCTTGCACGCGAGCTGCAACGCTGCGCCCGGCTGGAGAGGAGAAACCACCCCAGAGCTGGGAACCCTTCCATCCCACCCACTCAGAACAGCCATACAGCCTGCAACCGCTGCGTACACGATGTGGCTGTAAGGGGTAGAGGTGTCACCGCTGTGGGCACATCCGTGGCAGCGCCCGGGAAGCGCCCCCACCGTCCCTGGGGCTGTGGTGCCCGGCAGTGACCACAGAGCTAATCCTGCGAGACGGCAGCAGCGAATTCTCTTCTGTGCAAGCTGTGAAAATACAGGCTCAGGGTCTTCAGCGAGCCCAGGCACTTAAGGGGTTGGATCGCGCTTGAAACTGCTGAGCACGTGCTTCAACCGCTGCTTAACTGCTGCGCTGGGGCTTTCGTCCAGCTGAGCACTGGACCTCGTACTGCCTCCAGGAGCTCCACGCAGCGTTAGCCAGCCCAGGGCATCCTTTCAGCTGCATTCTGCACTTCCAGCTCCTCTCACCTCGCCCCATTCCCAACCATCCAGCTGTGCCCGTCCTGGGCTGCCCACCCCAGCATGCTCTCCTGCATATCCAGGTGCCCAGACGCTCAGATTTCTCTGAAAGCCTCCATCGTTTGGGGCCCAGGACTGACAATGGCGCTCACCCATGGTACCGCCTGACAGCTGGAAGCCAGTGCTTAGAGGAAGAGGGGTTTGCCCAGTGTCTGACCTGCAGCTCTGGTCTGCAGCGGCATCTTAGTGTTGCCTCGCTAGCTGTTGCACTGCCACGAATAAACTGTCTCTTTAAAGGACACTAAAGGCCGCGTCATCTCTCACGTATCAAACTCCACGGTTGTCCTCAGACCCTCCTTTAACACGCAGGAATTCAGAATTTGGGAGCTGGTCTCTGTCCCCGGCAGCTGGGAAGCCTCGTGAGCCTGAGACTGCTGTGAGATGGGTACTGCGGGGTGAGGCTTCATACTAAATAAAATTGCTGCATAAACCCAACATGGTTTTGAGTGTTTAGCACATCACTGATTACACACAATTTGTGTGGAAGTCGGCATGACAGAGGACGCGACAAAGTTGTTTCTCAGCCGTAGCCCTGGGAGCAGCATCCTCGCGGGGGCCGGTGTGGTGATGCTGGTGTTCAGGGTGGAGAGGGACATGGGTGCTCTGCGCCCTGGCGTGGGAAGGGGAAGGAGGAGGGGACAGTACCGAGCCGTGCCCACCCGGGAGGGCACGTGGGGCAGGCAGGGAGGGGTTAGGTGTGCACGCAGGACGGCAATGCGGTCCTGTCCCTCGTACCTTCTCCTGTAGGGCCCCGTGAGACACCGTGCGTCCTCCCCCTGAGGGCTGAGCCCCCTGGATGTGGGCCACCGTGGCCAACAGGCCCCAGGACAAAGCGTTGGCCTCGCTGCCACATCCTGGTGATGGAAGGGGGCCCCGGAGTGTCATGGCTGTAGCCGTGTTCTCGTGGGCAGGCAGCTCGCTCCCCAGGGAGCAACGCCGGGTCGGACACTCGGCTCTCGCTGCTCAGCAGAGCGGAGCAGCAGTTTTGTCAGCCCACAAGGGTTAAATGGGCTGCTCTTTTTCTGAAGCAAGAGCACTGGTGCTGCGGAGTCTAAAGGTCATTCCCCTCTGCCCCTTCCTTTAACCTTGGGGGGCTGCACCTCTCCTGGCTCCAGCTGGGGAGAGCTTCACCCCACGCAGGCAGACGGGGAGGGCTGGGGGGAGCTGGGGTCCGCCCTCACCAGCCAAGGTACGTTCCCTGTCCCCCACCACAGAGGAGCTTGAGGCACCAGCCCCGTGAGCGGAGGCTGAACGCGGGTGCTGATAAACCTCCTTGTACTCCACGTCCCAGCGCGTAGAAACAGTTAAACCCTGCTCACGGAGCAACGGCTGAAGGTGACTCACAGCCGCTGACAGCTGAACCTGCCTTAGTGGTTTCAATTCACATTTCAAAGCACATCTTTATGGAATTAGTAACCTTAACCCTTCTATTAAAAGAGCCGAAACTTTGTTTTGGTTCAGAATCTACGCATCAGTCCCTGAACGCCTGAGACCAAACAAGATGGGGAGGGTACGAGGGAAGCGCTGGGGAAGGAACCACGGCTGAAAGGGAAGAGAGCACAGAGGATGACGGGCAGATGGAGCTCTATTTCTTTCTGCCATCTCTGATAAAATCAGGCTGTAGCGAAGCCGATGGGGAACATCCCGGTACTGGGGACAAACCCTGAAAGATGCAAAGACATCTGGTCTCCCTGAGCGTCGGCGCCAGCCCCGGTTCCACGGAGAAGGCTGGAAGGTATCACAGGTCTGTGCGTAAACCCAGGAAAGCAGCCGGTGTTTCAACGTGGCTTCCTTCTCTCTCTTTTGTTCTTATATACCAACAAGCAGCTGCTGCCAGATTTTTCTACTAAACAGGACTTTTGTTGGGCAAATTACATTAGGATGGATGCCGCAGGTATCCATTATGGTTTATTTATCGTGATAGTGTTTGGATCTCACGCTTATAAATAACTTATGTTATGGCTTTTGTTTGTAGAAATGTAACTTACATATTTTATTATGCTTTCTGTAAACCTCAAAAAGAATGTTGTCAAAGAAGCGCCTCTTAACAGCAGCCTAAACTATGGTACATAAAATCTACACTAACATTATTTTTTAATACAGCAAGGAAGCGTGTTATCCCTCTACAGTTTGAAAGGTTTGCTGTCATCATAAACTTGTACTACAATAAAACATTAACAAGTCTAAAGGAATTATTTTGTAAGGTGTGCATACACTGGTGGCTGAGTTTCTTCAAAGCCTCCTTATGCAAGCAGAGCAAGGCACTAAAACTTTGTGTTTTCCCCAGAAAGCTGCCTGTGCCTGCTCTGGCACGCGGAGCCCGACTGGTGGAAGGCAGCTCCGAGGGTGGTTTGCTCTCCCGCATGCAGGGACAGACGCTCACCGGAGATTCAGCGGTCGGTGCTTTTCACTGGACAATGAAAATGCGTTCGGGGGGGAATCAGACCTATTTTACAGCCCCAAGTTGCTTGCATCATCAGACAGGCTCGCATCGGTTTCTTGAGATGAAATCACCCAGGTCTCAGTGGCGTCTCCTGACATCTCCCATTCCATTGTTTCTTTTTTTATTTTTAAAAGAAGAAAAAAAAAATCCACGCCCCTGAGGCAATTATGTCTTTTTAAAAAACCTGTAAGGCACTACACACTTTGTAAACACACGAGGAAATTCTGGGCCGTACCCACTTTGACAGCGCTCTGTTAAAAAGCTGACAGTAAAGACCCTCAACAAAGAATCTGGAGTCATAAAACACACTGTTTGCTATGCTATCCATTTCCTAACCTAAAAGCAATCCTATTTATACGACCAGCTACTCTAAGTGAGTTCCTGTTGTCAATTGTTAACCAAGGTTGAAACGCTGTTCAGATAGGAGTCTCGAGTTCGCCCAGTTTGTAAGATGCTCCTTAGAACCTCACTTGGAAGTTCTAACAAGGGATGCGGTAGAAGGGAAATTTCAGAAACGTGCTCGAGCGCTCCAGGGAGTCAGTGGCCATGTACTGACACAAGCCCTCAGGTCTGAGTTAGGGGCCCTCAGGTCCTGTCCTGTTCAGTATGCCAAACTCCAGCTCTCAGCAGAGCAGCTAATTCAACCAGCAAACGGGCTGCTTGGCGAGCACACACCGATGGCATGCTGCCAGTATTTACTTCAGCTGTGTGTGACAAAGAAAGCGGAGTCACCGAACCCATTAGCTTTCATCCGAGCCTTTAACGCCAACGCATGGTGCTGCACGGCTGCCGAAGGGTTTATGTAGCCAGAACAGAGGCGGCTCTCCTTGGCGCTGAGCTCTGCAGCCACTGGCAAGGTGACACAGAGAAACCTTTCCCCAAACTCCAGCTCACACCCAGACCTGCACATGCAGTCATGAGTTCAGTTTTGCAGCTTTTCAAACCTGACTTTGCAGCACGGATTCGTTTCCTTCAAGGACCAAAACGGAAAGTGAGTAACTGTGCTAATTTGTACGCGCTGGTGACGATCGCACGCTGTCCACAAAGTTTTCAAACCTTGGCACGTAACATGGGGCTGCACGCAGAAACCCCCCAAATCTGCAGCTCTTTAGGAACCTCAATTATTTCCTCAAGTACTCAGTGCTCTTGGAAATCAGTCCCTTTGGCTGCAAATTAAATACTTTCTCCAGCTGAGCTTTAATGTAAACAGAAAACTCCTTAACAAAATTACTTCCTTTCAGATTTAGTTCCTGCAATGTAAAAACGTGCAGAGAAGTTAGCAGTTGCAAAGAAAAAAATTGGGAAAAAAGATGTAAGAAATACGGGTACGAACTTCACCTCCCTGTTGGCCACAATTAAAAATTCCCGTTCTTCTCTAAAAAGAAGCTACTACTAAATAAGCAAAGGCAAGCAAGCATGGTAAACACATGAAATCAATTATTCACATAAGGAAAAAAAGGACCGCCCCCCTCCAATTCAGAACCAATACCAATAGTTTGTAATTGCACACAATAGCTTTTCTAAATTATAAACTAACTGGCTTATTGCTTAAATCATTCTACATTTTATCAGATCGTGCTTCAATTAATGTGTGTATTTCCTCAGCCCACACAGTACCTCCTGCCCACTGCAGAATGGTATTAATTGTTGCCCACAAACCCAGTGTGGCAAGCGTGAGCTTTGGACTGGCGGAGGGATTTTGTTCTGGTACACACCGAACTCACTACCATCTCTAGAGGTGGAGGCAATTCCGCTGAATACACTGTTCCAGACGCCTGCGTTCACCTTCACTGGGCTGCTTGCCCTTTAGACATGGGCCGTACGGCTCTGTAGCTATCGGCTTGCTTTTTTGTAGTGGTGGACTGATTTTTTTTCTTCTCATGCAGTGTCTTAACAACTTTATTTTTGTCCGTTTCCAAACACGTGGAAAATGCGTACTTGTGAAACTGAAGTATTATCAGTACTTCATTAAGGCTTGCTCCATCATCTCTTACATTATTATGTGCAACAGTCTCCATTTTCTTGCTGTACTTACAGCTAAACTGCTCAGTTTTACCCTTCTACTTTGTTGTCCACACTGTCATTAACCACCAGTGCTGAAAAGAAATATATAACATTTTGTAGAAAAATAGTAATTTTATTTTTTCAGAAAGTTGTCATATCAAATTTGTACTGGCTTCCATCTCATTTCCAAACAAATATGACCGCAGTCAGAGTGAGCCTGGAGTTCTTCATTAATGAGATGTTATTTACTATTATGTGTTGAACTGAGAATCATTAACTGATACAAGTTTAGAAGGAAAGCATATTTATTTTATTCTTTGGTTAAGTTTCTACACAATTTCAGAAAGACAAAATAACAGGATAATAAATTTTGATAAGACAAGCTGAAAACTAAGGCTGATTTTCCATTGTTTTCGCTATTATAAATCCTTACGTTTAGGCCAGAGATACAAAAAGGCAGTAGATATCTTAAAAAAATAGTTTTCACAAGGGTCAAAAATCCATCTAACAATATAACAGGGTCCCAAAACTTTCAGAGTTGGCTCGTTAGTCAGTGTTCTGTTTGAAAAGTCATTGTCAACTCATCATATCTAAACTGCCGGCATCCAAGGCCCCTTCGCTGCGCAGAGCCTCAGCCACGTCTCTCCGAAAGACCGACATATTCTGAGTGAACCTGGGAAAAAGAAAACCCAGATGTTTGGTTAAAGGAGACCTGATATCGAGAGATGTAATTTCAAGAATCAGTAAAAAGAATAACTATAATGTACGTTTCAAACTGAAAGAAAAACAGAAGAGAATTCACAATCACTAGCTGACCGCCCAAAACCCAGTCCTATAAAACAACAATAAACATGCATGGGCAGCATTATAAACTCGGCCTACCAACAGTGCGAAACATTTTAAAAGTCAGCTGGGACATGAATGCAACGAGAAACCTTTCCATCTCACGCGTCTCAGACGACATCCCCTCTCCCAAACGCCCAGCAAAGGGCTCTCTGGGACATGTCCAGATGGTTATCAAGGCCAGGCTCTCTCAGACCTACCTTCCTCCCTCACGAGTGGTGTCAGAGCTCAACTAGTCTCTCAGTGAAACGTGGTACCGTTACCCATCTGGCACAGAACGAATTCACAGAAATATTCCCCAACAGTTCTTTACCGGCAGGGGTAGGACGGGAAATCCGTCCGGTGTCATCACACCTGAGACCGAACAACTCTGACCCAGCTTGTACGACAGCCCAAATCTGATCTTGGTCTATCCTTCCCTGAAACGGAGAGTTCAATTGCCATTTATCACATCTCACGTCTGTGTTAAAAAAACCCAAAACAACTAAAAACCACACAAAAAATTATTTGAAATGTCAGGAACATATATTGCACCCTGCATTTAGGGTTTTTCAAACGTTCTTTTGTTTGTTCCCTCAATGCTCTTCGCTTTGATTGTGTCAGACTTTGCTGGCTCACTAGAGCGAAGTTAATAAAGTTTCCCAAAGAAGGGCTCCTTAGGGCTCCTTCCTGCAAAGGACTGGTGGACAGGTGCTTGCAAAATGGATGGGATCTCGGCAAAGGTCTCTTTGTAGGACCAGGGGTAATAATCCTTCCCGACTGCCTCCGCTGAACTGTACTTTATGGCTATGTCTACCAGCAGCGTGGTAAACTGGGGTTTGCTGTGTGTGGAAATACAGGATGCAATTATGAGTTCATTCTTTATTCTGTGCATAATTTTTTACATTTGTGCTTATCTCCTTACTAATGGAAATTGATTCCTGCTCAATTTTAAACAATCACGGTTAAAAGAAGCCTCCTGTTCCACAGAATAAATCTGAGAAGGATTACAAATCAAGAGCTGAAAACACAAAAGCCATCGTATTAACTCATGATGCTTGTTGGGCAAGTGATGGCTTAAAAGTCTTCCCAAGTTAGACAGGCGGATGCTACTGAGAAAGACGAGCTGCTTGTTCGACCGAATTCTCTCTGTCCCCCTCACACCCGCACCCATCCCTCCCCGCCTGCACGGCCACAAAAGCCCTCCGAGAGCTTCCGCACCGCTGCCTAGCTGAGAGTACTCCACAGCGCTTTGAGATGAAAATCCCCTTCAAATCCACCGATATTTGAATCCAGCACTGGCCAAACCCACCATGTGCGGGCAGCCCGAGCACTGGGGGCCTCTGTCCATGCTCTGAGCAGGGCGAGCACCGACAGCAGGGCCAGGTTCCCCTCGCTGCTGCCTGGAGGTGAAAGGGGCGCTGGGCCTCCTGCCCGTCCACCTTCCCCGAGCCGAGGCGAGTGCTTGGAATAAGGCAGCTCAGAGAAACTTCACATCAAAGTATGTTGTTCTCAGAAAACAATGTTATCTTAAGGACTTCTTGCTTTCAATAAATATGAATAAAGAGGGAACTACGAAACTATCTAGTTAGAAGAGTGAGTTTTACTCAGGTTTTGCCTTTTTTTTCTTTTTTTTCTTTTTTTTAAAATCCTGAAGGACTCGAGTCGAACGACTCAACTTGGCATTTACAGCTCTAAGGTCAGACTATGTCCTACAGCCCGCCACTGCCAGCTCAGCGTTTCTTTGTTTTAACAGGCGTTCTCCTTCTTCCCGGTGGCCCTCTGCCTTTCCCCCATGTTTTCTGCTGATCCGTAACACAAGTTACACAGAAAGTCCATCTGATTTATTAGTGACATGGATGTGGTCTCTGCGCTTCTCTGCGTTTGTTTCCAAATCCAGC